>ML822402.1:25823-40938 GCA_009831015.1 Picea engelmannii
TATATATTCCTCGGTTATATTCCATTTCACTCCTTTTTTCCACATAAACATAATCAACTACATAAATTATGCATTGAAGAAGGTTAGAGATAATTTGTTCATTCTTATGTTTAATTCCATTCTTCTTAATGCATAATGATTTAATTAACTATTTTTATAATGAGTAGCAACAAAATATTCTGATTTTGTATTCATCATTGGAATAAGCTATGATGTCTAGGAGGCATTAAAATGTTCCACGAAGCTCACCCACATGTCAACATGGCATATGGATCTTCCAACTTGGAGTAGAATCTAAGTCAAACTTGAAAGTCAGCACATACATATGGAGGAATGCACGAGCCAACAACAACAAATCAAGTCATGAGAATAAGAACGGAATTCTATTTGAGAAATTCATGTATCCTATCATGAATTTCTATATACATGGATAATAAAGTTAAATCCAAATATCTACGACATATCCATATCTGATTTGGAAATCCACGCATGAGTAATTTGATACAAATTGTTTTAGATATTTGTATGATATGGATATTAGCGATCCTATTACTTTTGTATAAATATGAGATATCAGATCCTCAGAGGGGATCGATCATCATTACACTTTGTAATCAAATTGTTGTAAACTCATTTGTTGATTAATATAAGTTTTTGGTTATTGTTCATGTTCACGAGTTATTAATTCTGCATTTCTAAGATTCAATCTTATACCATTTGGACAAATAGCGTTCCCTGAACCAAGAGGGACCCCTTTGGAGGAGCACTGTAAATGTTTTGAAACTGCACAAAATATATCTAGCTAAACAATAATACACACATTTGCAGAGAGAATTTGAGAATGACGAAGGAGAGAAAATAATAGAAGAATTTTCATTAACCGTTATGAATAATGAATAATTTACACATGATATACTCTGTATAACTCAATGAGTTCACACTAGAGGATAACCAATGTGCCCTAGTGGTGGTCTAGATTGATTTGGAAACACACCAACAATTATGGGAGTGATCTGCCACCTATTCTAGTCTCTCAGGCAGTTACAAGAGTGAACTACCACCTAGTTGAGCTAACTAGTCAAGTAGTCTTCAGTTAACTGAATGAAAAGAGAGTAGTGAGGAGTTAACTCAGGGAGTCAAGGGTAATGTTCCATTCTAGTGATGATCCAAAGGAAATTTCACATTAGCTGGTGATGATCCCAATGTTGCATGGTGACAAAACCAATGCAGCATCTAAACTCAACTCAACTAGTCAAACTGAAGTGTCAACTGAAAGAGAATATTCTCCAAGTGGAATATTCTCCCCTAAAATATAGGAGATTGGATAATAACTAATTATTACTAATAAACAAGGAAAAAACTTAGGAAAAATAAATCCTAGGTGTGTGTGAAGTAACTCCAACACCCCCCCTGAACATCACTATGGTGAAAATAAAGAATGGGTCCCGACAAAGAGGCCATGTTAGGTACCCAAATACAAAATATACACTAAAATAAAGTGAGGAAAGAGGGAAAACATCATGGGAAAACCCCCCCTTCAAGGTACAATGTATGTAAAAAGAAGAACTACAGTTGCTAGGAAATTGTGTCCTTCACTCCAAGACGACTTCATAGAGAATGAAACTTCTTCTCAGTGAAGGTCTTGGTGAAGATGTATGACGTATGTTCTATTAAAGGACAGAACTATAAGTCGATGATCCCCTCGTGTACTAAGTCTAAGATGTAGTGCATGTGGATCTCAATGTGCTTCATCCGTTGCCTTTGAACTAGATCTCTGCAGAAATTTAGAGTGATTTGGTTGTCACACTAGATCACGATCGACCGATGAAACTGAATGCCCAACTCAGTGACAAAATGTTGTAGCCACATAGCCTAGATGGTTATGTTAACTACCCCTTTGTACTCTGTCTCGGCTGAAGATAGAGAAATGGCAGCTTTCTTCTTTCTCGACCAACAGATAGGCCCAGAACCAATACTGAGTGAGTAACCAGATGTGGACTTGCGATCGGTGCTATCACCAGCCCAATCAGAATCAGTAAACCCGATGAGATCTAATGTAGAGTCTATTGCATAATGAATCCCAAAGGTGATGGTGCCCTGTACATATCGAAGGATACCCTTTGTAGCCTTCCAATGTAGTTCATACGACTCTTGCATGAACCTGGAAACTGCACCAACTACATATGAGAGGTATGGTCTGGAGTGTGTGAGATACAACAAGCTCCCCACTAGATGTCTGTACATTTTTTTGTCAACCAGTGGAGTCTCCCCGCCATACTCAAGCTTGACTCCTGATAGGAAAGGATTCAGAGAAGACTTGCAGTCTGTCATGTGAAATCTCTCAAGGAGCTCTTGTGCATACTTGGCCTGATATAGTTTGATTCCTAATGCATCTTGAATGATATCAAGTCCAAGGAAGAAGTGTAGAGGACCCATGTCCATCATAAAAAACCCATCATGTAGAATACTCTTGACTGCAACAATCACTGAATTCAAGCAAACGGTGATCAACAAATCATTAACATACATAACTAAAAGTAGAAGTGAATCAATAGTCTTGAGCATGTAGACATTCGGGTCTGATTTACAACGTACAAAGTTTTGTGAGAGTAGTTAGGAGTCCATATTTTCATACCATGCCCTCGGAGCTTGTGTGAGGCCATAAAGGGACTTCTTCAGTCAACATACCAAAGATGAGTCCTACATAAATCCCTGGGGATGCTCCATGTAGATTTCCTCAAAGATATCACCGTGAAGAAATCCATTCTTCATGTCCATCTGATGGACTTCCCATCCCTTGGTTGCCTCAATGGAAAGTGCCAATCATATGGAATCCATCTTGACGAAGGTCTCACCATAGTCAATACCATAAACCTGTTGAAATCCTTTGGTGACAATTCTGGCTTTGTATCTGCTAATCTGTCCATTCGCTATGCTCTTGGTCCTGTAGACCCATCTGCATATGACAAGTTTCCTCCTAGAAGAAAGAGGAACCAGATCCCAAGTTTGGTTCAAGAGGAGGGAGTTGTACTCCTCCTGCATGGTGGATTCCCAAAAGGGATTTCCAGTAGCCTCGCCATAAGACTATGGATCTTAATACTGAACCAAGAAGATATTCTTGGAGGGCAATGGTTCAGTGGTAGTGATTGCAACATGAGGCTCCTCAAAATCAGATTGAGTCCTCCTAGTATCAAATGGATCAACAATGAGATCCCCTACATCCTGAAGAGTAGTCTGTGCCCACTTGGGCCTCTGCTCTGGCTCTGCAGCTGCATATGGATGCTTTCACTCTGCATCTGACTGTACTGACTCTGAATCTGAATCATATGAGTCCTATGAATCAGAAATATCGTCTAAAGAAGGGTTGGCATGTGCATGCTCATCATCTCGAACAGGTAGAATAATGAAGGTGCATGTATGCGACTGCTGAGGTACATGCAAGACACTTTCCTCGAATTGGACACTACGCTCAATGATGAGCCGATCCGAGGAAATATCAATAAGCCTATATCCCTTCACACCGTCGTGGTATCCAACAAAAATACACTCAGTGCTCTGTGGATCAAGTGCCTTCCTCTTTTCAGAGGGAATCCAGGCCCATGCACGTGAACCAAAATGTGAAAGTGGGTCACTTCTGGTTTGAGGCTGCTCCAAGCCTTGTAGGGGGTCTAATACTTGATAGATCTATGGGGATATTTGTTTTGGATGTATGTTGCACAATTACGTGCTTCATCAAATAGTCTATGTGGTAGTGACTTTGCATGCAACATGCAACATGCCATCTCCTTTAGAGATCTGTTTTTCTGCTCAGGAAACTCCGTTTTGTTGTGGAGTATAGGGAACTGTGTGCTGCATCTGAATCCCTGCCTCATGGAAAAGATTATGGATATCATGATTTACATACTCTTCCTTGTTATCATTTCGAAGGAATTTTATCTTCTTTTCGGACTGTGTCTCAACCAAGGCTTTGAAATCTTTGAGGTGTTGAAAGACCTCAGATTTTTTCTTGAGAAAGTAGATCCAAGTAAAACGTGATAAATCATCAACAAAAATGAGAAAAACCCTCACTTTGTTGATGGATGGATGTGGAAATTACCCATAAGGTCACTGTGGATCATATCTAAAGGTGAAAAATCTCTCTGAGACTTTCCTTTGTCAATTTTCTCTTAAGGGTTTTTTCTGAGAACACATCCCTCACATACTCCCTTGGAGAAATGGATGTCTGGTAGACCATAAACCAATATTTTCTTGCTAATTTGTTGCATGTATCTCAAATTCAAATGTCCAAACCTTTCGTTCCATATCCTACTACTTTCATCAGCATGAGTAAGTAGTAAAGCGGAATCAGATTCAATGAATTCAGAAAAAGTATACAATCTAGACTGATGATTTACCTCACCGGTAGAAACCCTTGAGTTGGTTTGCATGTCATAGATATCCACAGAATTTGGTGTGAATATGAATTTCTTTCCTGTGATGGAATTATTCATTTGATACATGGAGTGAAGGTTGACAGAAAGTTTGGGAACATGCAACACATTCTCAAAGCTTCCATTGGCGAGTTCAATCCTTCCTTTGTTGGTGACTTCGACAGAAGAGTTGTCCCCCATCAGAATAGGAGGACCTTTGCATGCATCCAAAGAAGAATATGATGATTTTTAGGTAGCCATGTGATGTGATGCTCTTGAATCAATGATCCAAGCACCGGGAGAGGAGTTAATGGCAATCAAGGCATGGCTAGAATTGCCTTTCTTGGAATTCAGATCTTTTGGCTTCCTTTTCTTGGCACCCCCAGGGATGTGATATCCAAGGTTGTTTTTCTGAAGTATTTGAGACATTAGATATATTTTCTTTTTCATGCATGTTGATTTTGGATGGAATCCTTTGTGACAGTATGAGAATTTCTCCCCTTTTCTTCCCTTTTCCCCTTTGGATCCAGAGGCATCAGTGAAGGGTTTTGTGTACCCTTCCTTCTTCGGATGTGCATGAGCTTTCTGTTTATATTTATCTTTAGATTTCTGATATTTTTGGTTGCCATCATGCATAGTAAGTGCATTATCCCTTGAGCCTTTGATTGAGCCCATGTTGATGAGCTTGATTTTCTCTTGTGTCAGGGATTCAATAAAGTCCTCAAGACAAGGCATCTTCCAGGTGGATCCAGAGGTGAATCTGGCATAATGGAATGTGGATACAAATATAAATAATTCAGGACCAAGTTTTGAGAGAATGATAAGAACCATTTGTTTCTCCTCCTTCGATTTATCAACCCCGCAAGCTTTGAGTTGCGACAGTAAATCCTTGAATTTTGTAAAGAAATCTTGGATATTTTCGAAGCTTTTTGGATCTAATGTGAGCAACTCCACCTCCATCATGTGTCCCCTCATCTCATCCTTTTTTCCAAATATCCCTTCCAAGGTGGTCCAGGCTTCATTGGGAGTCTTACAGGAAGATATGTGAAAAAGGAGATTGAGAGAAATAAGACTGAAAATTGTTCCGACTGCCTCATCCATGCGATTTAAATACTTGGATTTTTCTATGGATGATGTTAGTTCTGTATATGTATTCAAGGTTAACCTGTAAAAACCTATGGTTTGAATATGTATGGCTATTTTATCCTTCCATGCAAAATAGTTGTAAGGTGTAAGAATGAATTCTTTTTGGAAATCCATCTTTCCGTTGTCTTCAATCTTTTGTTCCTGCAAAAAAAATTGGTGTAGATTTTTCTTAGTAGTCCATCGGATCTGATACCATGTAAATGTGTTGAACCTGCACATAATAGATCTAGGTAAACAATAATACACACATTTGCAGAGACAATTTGAGAATGAAGAAGAAGGAGAGAAAATAATAGAAGAATTCTCATTAACCGTTATGAATAATGAATAATTTACACATGATATACTCTATATAAATCAATGAGTGCACATTGTAGGAGAACCAATGCGCCATAGTGTTGGTCTAGATTGATTTGGATACACACCAAAAATTGCGGGAGTGAAATTCCACCTAGTCTAGTCTCTCATACAGTTACGGGAGTGAACTTCCACCTAGTTGAATTAACTAGTTAGCTAGTCTTCAGTTAACTGACTGAACATAGAGTAGTGAGGAGTTAACTAAGGGAATCAAGGGTAATGCACCAGTATGGTGATGATCCCAAGGCAAGTTCACATTAGCTGGTGATGATCCCAATGTTGCATGGTGACAAAACCAATACAACATCTAAACTCAACTCAACTAGTCAAACTAAAGTGTCAACTGAAAGAGAATATTCTCCAGGTGGAATATTCTCCCCTAAAATATAGGAGAGTAGATAATGACTAATAAACAAGGAAAAACCTTAGGAAAAATAAATCCTAGGTGTGTGTGAAGTAACTCCAACAAGCACACTATTCATTTCCTTAAGAATTATTGGTATTATGTTTTGATTTATTCAAGTCGTGTGATTTCTAATTATATCATTTTCTTTCTGCAATTTATTTCATTTATGTTTACGTAGAAGCAACTAATTTAGCAACTATCAATTGAATAATCGACCGTTGTGACCAACGTGAACCTCCATGGTGTTAAGTGAATGAGGGAATATTATAAAATTCTAATAGATTGTTGGTTTTACATATTATAATTACTTTTTCGTTTCTTACAACTTTGTTTTTCATTTGTTAGCATTTATTTGTTCTTTCTGCAGTCGAACAAAACTTCGTTTCTACAACTAAAGCAATGATAAATTTTCCTTATGCATTATAGGATAGATTAGAACTAGTACCTTCATATATATTTCATTGCACTTCACTAGTTTACGATCCCTAGGTTGATAATTTAATGTAGTAGAGTTCAACTAATTGAACTGACTAACATTTTTGGCATCATTGTTTGGTAGGTACAAAGAGGAATTTATTTTTTCTTTATTTTTAAATGCACGTAAGAATGAATGCATAGGAAGAGAGACATTAATACAATAGGTAAGAACCTATGTAGTCACTCTATGTAGAGCCATAATGAATCTCTCTTCAAGCATTAAAAATCATGATAAGTAGAATGCATGAATAGGAATAGAGATAATAGAGGTAGATTTACTAGTGGTAGAAGTACACCAAACACCACTTCACCCACTCCATCATGTGGTAATGTAAGAGCCATACCATCATCTAATCCTTCTATAGGTAGGATTACAAGAGGAGGTAGAACATAAATAATCATCACTACACAAACAAAAGGAAACTGAAAAGTTGGAGAAGGAAGTTCTAAAATACTAAAAGTTCCATCAACCTCGTAGCAAGCTATCATACTTCTAGTCAAACCTCAATAAGAATAGTTACTTAGTGGTCAACCTAAAATTGCATTTCCAAAAAATCTCATTGAAGAACCAAAACTCTCTACTACATCACAAGACTCTATACATCTTGGAGGGGACAATATGTATGGAATACTTGATGACCAAGAAGAAGAGGAAGAATGGAAAGAAAGGCCAAAGGGAACATGTACATCAATTGTTGAGAATGAATTTGGATTTCCAATTTTGGATCTAACAGTTGTTGTTCAAATAAAGAACATACCACCTTCCACACTACCTAATTTCCATGGTATGATAATCAAAGACCCATAAACTTTCCTTTTCAAATTTGACGTGTTATGTCACAGTTATGATTATTCTTCTGATTCTCAAAAAATGAAGTTGTTTTCAGCTACACTTAAGGATGATGCATTACATTGGTTTATGGGCTTGGGAAAAAATGCAATAAAAACATGGGGTGAGATGAGAAAAACATTCCTTTAAAAATATAATGATTATTGTACAAACCTAGGAATGAGAGAGGAAATGTTTAAAATGACACAAAAAGAAGAAGAGAGCCTTGAAGATTATTTAGAAATATTTCATTATACTATTAAAAAAGCAAATCAAAATCATTTAGATTTGGATACTCTAAAAGTCATTTTACTTAGGGGAATTAGAGGTGAATGGATTGATGTATTTAATTTGATGCGTAAAGGAGGTATTTCTCATCTGACCTATCTAGAAATTTGTGACTTATGCAAGCATATTTCTCGAGAGAAGTCCAAATATGGTAAGGGACCTAGGGGTTCTATTTCTAGGTTCAATAAATCAGCCACTGGTGGGGTAAGTAGAGCAGAGATTGGCAATTTATTGGAAACTTTTAAATAAAACATTCTCAATGCTCCTATTTCTCAATTAGACACATTAAAAATTAAGCAAGAGAAAGATTTAGATGATGCAACATTAACTAATTATTTTCCAAAATGTAGAAAAATACATCCTTTAAAAGAATGTCCTTTAGATAGCATTGATCTTTGTGGTATGTGTGTAGATAATCATGCTTCAAAAAATTGCCCATATCTACCGGAAATCAAACCATCCTACCAAGGGAATCAAGGAGCTATAGAGAAATTATGTTTTGTTGTACCAAAAATACCTTGGTAGCCAAGGAATTCAGCTATATATCAAGACCCCTCTCAACAATTCAATCCTTATTTTTCTCAATAATACCCCCAATATAATCAGACCATTCATATGCCTTGGAAAGCATGGGCACCGTAGCAAGCCCAAAACCAACCTTGGAAACAAGGTTGGCGATGATCTAGCTATGGGACCATGCCTTCCCAACCTTATCCTATACAAAAATAATACACTCAATACCCTACACAAAACCAATATCCCCCACAAGTCCAACAACCATATTCCAATCAACCACCGCAACCAAAAAATTCACAACCACAACATATTCAACTACCATCAAACAAACCTCCAAGATCAGCCCAACTACTTGCACAACTTGTTGCTAACCCCAATAATAAAGTAGCATAGCGTGCTTACAATGTTGAGCTACATAATTTTCCCACTTACATGATTACTTCTCTTGGTATAAATGATATTCATCTTAGATAAGGAAATTACTTCATCGAGATGCACCTATTATTGTTGAAGAACCTATAGAGGAATAAACTCCTAATACAATAAATAACAATGATAGTATAGATCCAATAAATCAAAATTCTTCATATGTAATAAAGAAACCACAACAATCTAGTACTCCACCTTTCCCAGAAAGGTTGGCATTAGAAAAGAAAATCACTAAAACAAGATATGATTTATTAGATGAATTAAAGAATGTTTGTATCAAAATTGCATTATTGCAAGAAATCAAATACATTCCAAATTATGCTACAATGGTAAGGAAATTTTGTATAAAGAAAATAGGAAGGAAAAAGAAAGACCAACAAATAGTACAAGTCATTGGTAAACTAGAAGACCTTATGTTGGGTTAAATCCACATCAATAATGTTGCAATTGAAAACACATTAATATATTTAGGAGAAATCATTAACGTAATGACAAAAGCTACCATGGATGAATTACAATTTTCTAATATCTGTAATGCACCCACAATTTTACAATTAGTTGATAGATTAACAATAAAACCATAAGGTGTATTAGAGAATATAATAGTCTCCTTGGATTCTTGGGAGTAGTGTGTAGATTTCATGGTATTGCAGTCAAAATATAATTTAGGGGGGAATCCATTAATATTAAGAAGGCCTTGGTTAGCTACAACTTATGCTTTCATCAGTTGTAGATCAAGGGATATGACAATTGCACACGATGATTTAGTAAATAAATTTAATCTATATTCACTAGCTAAAAATTTAACTGAATTTGAATTTATGCAATGCTTTCAAGATACAAATGATAATGAGGAAGTGGTACAACGTATTTTAACTATTGATCAAATTATGAATTTCAAGAATGATATCAAGGAAAATCAAATCATCAATATTATTAATAATTATGATTTTACTCAATATCATGGGGGGCAATATGCTTTTGATCATATTTTGGACAAAGATTTTCAAGAAATTTGTTCTATGGATACGTTATCAACGATTTCAGGATCAATTTCTTTTGACACATCAACATCAGGATCAAGTAATGAGGATATTGAAAATTTTGAAGGAAAAACTTTAAATATCAATTCTAAACTTGAAAAAATTCAAAAACAAGAATTAATCAAAACGTTACAAAAAAATGTTGGTGCATTCACATGAGAATACATTGATATGTGAGAAAATGTCATAGCCACATAGCCTGGATGGTTATGTTAACTACCCCTTTGTACTTTGCCTCGACTAAAGATAGAGAAATGGCAACTTGCTTCTTGCTCAACCAACAAATAGGCTCATAACCAAGACTGAGTGTGTAACCAGATGTGGACTTGCGATCAATGCTATCACCATCCCAGTCAGAATCAGTAAACTTGATGAGATCTAATGTAGATTCTACTGCATAATGAATCCCAAAGTTGATGGTGCCCTGTATGTATCGAAGGATACACTTTGTAACCTTCCAATGTAGCTCATGCGGCTCTTGCATGAACTTGAAAATTGCACCAACTGCATAGGAGAGGTCTGGTCTAGAGTGTGTGATATACAACAAGCTCCCCACTAGCTGTTTGTATAGTGTGATGTCAACCAGTGGAGTCTCCCCACCATCCTCAAGTTTGACTCCTGATAGGAAAGGAGTCGGAGCAGACTTGTAGTCTGTCATGTGAAATCTCTGAAGGAGATCTTGTGCATACTTGGCCTAAGACAGTTTGATGCCTGATGCATCCTGACTAATATCAAGTCTAAGGAATAAGTGTAGCTGACCCATGTCCATCATAAAAAACCTGTCATGTAGAATCCTCTTGACTACAACAATCGCTGAAGTCGAGCAACCAGTGATAAAAAAATCATCAACATACAAAACTAAAAGTAGAAGTGAATTAGTCATCCTGAGCATGTAGACATTCAGGTATGATTTACAACATACAAAGTTCTGTGACACTAGGTAGGAATCCATCTTGGCATACCATGCCCTTGGATCCTACTTGAAGCCATAAATGGATTTCTTCAGTCGACAGACCAAAGATGAGTCATGCATAAATCCCTGGGGTTGCTCCATGTAGATCTCCTTATAGAGATCATCATGAAGAAATGCATTCTTCACGTCCATATGATGGACTTCCCATCCTTTGGCTGCCGTAATGACAAGTGCCAATCGTATGGAATCCATCTTCGCTACTGGAGCAAAGGTCTCATCATATTCAATACCATGAACCTGCTGAAAGCCTTTGGAAAAAATCCTGACTTTGTATCTGCTAATTTGTCCATCCGTTACACTCTTGGTCTTGTAGACCCATCTGCATCTAACAAGTTTCCTCCCAAAAGGAAGGGGAACCAAATACCAAGTCTGGTTCTCGAGGAGGGATTTGTACTCCTCCTGCATGTCAGATTCCCAAAAGGGATTTCCAACAGCCTCGCCATAAGACTGTGGATCTGAAGACTGAACCAAGAAAAGATGCCTGGAGGGAAATGGTTCAGTGGTAGTGAGTGAAATAGGAGGCTCCTCAAAATCAGATCAAGTCCTCCTAGTATCGGTTGGATCACCAACAAGATCCCCTACATCCTGAAGAGTAGTTTGTGCCCACTTGGGCCTCTACTCTGGATCTGCAATTGCATCTAGATTCTTTGACTTTGCATTTGACTATATTGAATCTGAATATGAATCATCAGAGTCCTCTAAATCAGAACTCTCATCTAAAGAGTTGGCATGTGCATGCTCATCATCTCGGACAGGTGGAAGAATGAAGGTGTCTACATGCGAATGTTGAGGTACATGTGAAACACTTTCCTTGAATTGGACACTTCGCTCAATGATGAGCCAGACTGGGGAAAGATTAATAAGCCTATATCCCTTCACATTGTCAGGGTATCCAACAAAAATTCACTCAGTTCTCTGTGGATCAAGTGCCTTCCTCTTTTCAAAGGGAATTCGGGCCCATACACGTGAACCAAAAGTGCGAAAGTGGGTCACTTCCGGTTTAAGGCTGCTCCAAGCCTCATAGGGGGTCTTATCCTTGAAAACTCTATAGGGAGATCTGTTTTGGATGTATGTTTCACAATTAAGTGCTTCAACCCATAGTATCCATGGTAGTGACTTTTCATGCAACATGCAAGATGCCATCTCCTTTAAAGATCTGTTTTTCCGCTCAACAACTCCGTTTTGCTATGGAGTATAGGGAACTGTGTGCTGCAACTGAATCCATGCCTCATGGAAAAGATTATGGATCTCATGATTTATATACTCTCCCCCGTTATCAGTTTAGAGGACTTTGATCTTCTTTTTGGACTATGTCTCAACCAGGGCTCTGAAATCTTTGAGGTTTTGAAAGGCCTCAGATTTTTTCCTGAGAAAGTAGATCCAAGTAAAACGTGAGAAATCATCAACAAAAATGAGAACAAACCTCTCTTTGTTGATGGATGGATGCGGAAAAATAACAATAAGGTCACTGTGGATCAGATATAAAGGTGAAAAAGCTCTCTGAGACTTTCCTTTGTTGAATTTCTCTTGAGGGTGTTTTCCGAGAACACATCCCTCACATACTCCCTTAGAGAAATGGATGTCTGGTAGACCATCAACCAATATTTGCTTGATAAGTTGTTGCATGTATCTGAAATTCAAATGTCCAAACCTTTCATGCCATATCCTACTACTTTCATCAACATGAGTAAGCAGTAAAGCAGAATCAGGTTCAATGAATTCAGAAGAAGTATACAATTTAGACTGATGATTTACCTCATCGGTAGCAAGCTTGGAGTTGGTTTGCAGGTCGTAGATACCCACAACATTTGGTGTGAATATGAATTTATTTTCGGTGGTGGAATTTGTCATTTGTTGGTTAACAGAAAGTTTAACAGAAAGTTTAACAACGAGAAGGTTAACAGAAAGTTTGGGAACGTGCAACACATTCTCGAAGCTTCTGTTGGTGAGTTCAATCCTTCCTTTGTCGATGACTTCGACAGAAGAGTTGTCCTCCATCAGAATAGGAGGACCTTTGCATGTATCCAAAGAACAATATACTTCTTTTGAGGCAGCCATGTGATGTGATTCTCCTGAATCTACGATCCAAGCATCAAGAGAGGAGTTGATGGAAATCAAGGCATGGCTAGAATTTCCTTTCTTGGAATTCAGATCTTTTGGCTTCTTCTTCTTGGCACCCTCGGGGATGCGATATCCAAGGTTGTTTTTCTAAAGTATTTGAGGCATTAGATCTATTTGATTTTGCATGCATTCAGATTTAGAATGGAATCCTTTGTGATAGTATGTGCATTTCTCCCCTTTTCTCCCCTTTTCCCCTTTGGATCTGGAGGCATCGATGAAGGATTTTGTGTACCATTCCCTCTTCGGATGTGCATGATATTTCCATTTATCTTTGTCTTTATATTTATTATATTTTTGGTTGCCATATTGCATAGTGAGTGCATGCACCTTTGGGCCTTTGATTGTGCCCATGTTGATGAGCTTGGCTTTCTCTTGTGTCAGTGCTTCGATAAAGTTCTCAAGAGAAGACATCTTTCAGGTGGCTCCGGAGGCAAATCTGACAGAATGGAATGTGGATAAGAATACAAATAATTTAGGACCAATATTGAAGAGAATGGTGAGAACCATTTGTTTCTCCTCCTTCGATTTATCAACCCCGCAAGCTTTGAGCTGCGACAATAAATCCTTGAATTTTGTAAATAAATCTTGGATATTGTTGAAGCTTTTTGGATCCAATGTGAGAAGCTCCACCTCCAGCATGTGTCTCCTCATCTCATTGTGTTTTCCAAATATCCCTTTGAAGGTGGTCTAGGATTCATTGGGAGTCTTACAAGAAGATATGTGAAAAAGGAGATCGGGAGAAATAAGACTGCAAATTGTTCCGAGTGCCTCATCCATGCGATTTAAGTACTTGGATTTTTCTATGGTTGATTTCAGTTTTGTATCTGTATTCAAGGTTAACCTATACAACCCTCTGGTTCAGAGATGTATGGTTATTTTCTCCTTCCATTCAAAATAGTTGTAAGGTGTAAGAATAAATTATTTTTGGAAATCCATCTTTCTGCTATTTTCAATCTTTTGTACCTGCAAAAGTTTTTGGTGTAGATTTTGCTTAGAAGTCCATCGGATCTGATACCATGTAAATTTGTTGAACTTGCACAAAGTAGATCTATCTAAACAATAATATACACATTTGCAGAGATAATTGGAGAAAGAAGAATAAGGAGAGAAAAAAGGAAAGAATTCCCATTAATCGTTATGAATAATGAATAATTTACACATGATATACTCTATATAACTCAATGAGTGTGCACTGGAGGAGAACCAATGCACCATAGTGGTGGTCTAGAGTGATGTGGACACACACCAAAAATTACGGGAGTGAACTTCCACCTAGTCTAGTCTCTTAGGCAGATACGGGAGTGAACTACCACCTAGTTGAGTTAACTAGTCAACTAGTCTTCAGTTAACAGACTGAACAAAGAGTATTGAGGAGTTAACTTAGGGAATCAAGGGTAATGCACCAGTCTGGTGATTATGCCAAGGAAAGTGTGCATTAGCTGGTGATGATCCCAATGTTGCATGGTGAAAAAACCAATGCATCATCTAAAATCAACTCAACTAGTCAAACTGAAGTGTCAATTGAAAGAGATTATTGTCCAGGTGGAATATTCTCCCCTGAAATATAGGAGACTGGATAATGACTAATTATGACTAATAAAAAAGGAAAAAACTTAGGAAAAATAAATCCTAGGTGTGTGTGAAGTAACTCCAACAGACTAATAATGGATTATGTATTGAGAAAAAGAAAAAGAAATAGCATGGTTAAGAGGTGGATGTTGCTTCTATATATGAATTCCATCTATGCAAATACCCATGAGTGTGGTAGTAATGGTGATAAAAACGATGGAGGAGGGAGCCTGTGAGATTCTAAAAATACCAATAGATAAGATAACATCAAGTATGTTGATAACAACCATTAAGGTACACATTTGATTGCTTCCAATATCGAAGGGAATTGAGGTAAGAATTCCCTTAGTTAAATTTGTTGATACTGAGAGGGGGGGTGAATCAGTATCAAGTACAATTTAAAAAACAATTCAACTTATACTTAAACCATTCAACTATATCCAATGAGAAATGAATAATAGTATAAGAGTTACACCAATACACCACAATACACCATGCACAATATATGAGAAATAATCAATAGTTATTGTTCAAGGGAAGTAATGACTTCCA
>ML822402.1:81965-140423 GCA_009831015.1 Picea engelmannii
TACAAATGATATCTAAGCCTAAATTCTGAGGAAAGTGAAGAAAAGAAGGCTGAAATGCAAGGAAGGATAAATTCTTTTGATGGTGCTTTCTAAGGTATGTTATTTTCAGGTCATCTCACCATTTTCGCTATAATTTTTTTTCTATAATGATTCCGATCCTGAAATTTCTATGCAAGTGCGAAAACATATCCAAGTATCTGTGGTTAAAAATTCAGCTTTTGGGTCGTTGTATTTTGGGAGTTACACTCTGTGGAAAATAGGGTTTGTGGCCAGTCCTGAAACTAGTCAAAATCAGGTGTTTCAGGTAAAAACGTCATAACTTATTCATAACAGATCCAAATTTAGTGTGACCAAATGTGGTGGTTAGGTTATAGTCTTTAGTAATTTTTGTAACAGTTTCAGATCATTTTATCAAATATTTTGTGCAGGACACGATCTACAAGGCCGCTCTCTAGAATAAGCCAAAATTCAGCAAGGTATGCCATTTTTGCTATAACTCCTTTTCTGAGAGGTTCCAAGTAGTGCCACTTGGAGGAATTGCATAAAAAACACTGAAGAAAATTGTGTATTAGTTTCATATCTTTATACATTACAAGCTCAAAGTTATGATTACTTCAAGTTAGGGTTGTTGACTAATCCAAAACAAGACATGTGAGACTAAAGAAAAGTTTGATGAAAATGATAGTCTCTTGTTTTTAAAGTTAAGGAAGGTTTGCAGGAATGTGATAATATACACCATGTCTATTACAGAGCTACAAATCAGATTTGGATGATGAAATTGATGAGGGATTTTGGTTGTGGCACATGTTGAGTACATGGTTAAGACAAGTAGTTGATGAGTTGACACATACATGAAGTGTATAGTTGATGATGTTGGTACATATTGATGATTCATATTTGATGAGTAGTTGACACATGATTCGAACATACTTGGTACATGGTTGGATGCACTTGTTTATGGTACAGGTTGATTACAGGTTGGTGCATGGTTGATGCACTTGTTTATGGTACAGGTTGATTACAGGTTGGTGCATGGTTGATGCACTTGTTTATGGTATAGGTTGATTATAGGTTGATGCATGGTTCAGATTTATTGGTACAGGTTTACTACGGTATATCTCACAGTGATAGTGTGATAGTGGTTCCATCATTCTACCTCTACTTCAGGGTGGCAGGACGGGGCAAGGACAGGTGGTTGTAGCCACCTTTCAGTTGTAGCCGAAGAACATTGGGGGTTGTAGCCTCCTTCTGGTTGTAGCCAGAGATTTGGGGAGTTGGAGCTTCCCTCAAGTTGTAGCCTGAGAAACTAGGGGGTTGGAGCCTCCTTCCAGTTGCAGCTAGAAAACAAAGGAAGTTGGTGCTTCCAATGAATGTAATTATTCAAGACATATAAGAAAAAACATTCTGTGGTTTTCTCCCGATTTGGGTTTCCACGCAAAACACTGGTGTACTGTGTATGTGTGTGATTTCTTATTTATTACTGCTCATTATTGGATAATAATTATACATTGATATAACATTTGAAGAAAATTATTATAATTACGTTATTACTGATTCACCCCCCCTCTCAGTAATCCAACAAAAGGCGCTACAGGAATAATGTTATTCTTGTAGCGCCAGGAGTAACCATTGTTTTATATGCACCAACTTCCCAAGATCGTGTTAGAGAATGCCTGAGATCATTTCCTAAAAGTTGACATCATTTATGATTAATATTAGGTTGTGTGTTCAGTTTTGATACTTATTCAAAAGGATTGGGTTGTAGTCATTAATTTTGATATCAAATCATAGGTTCACAGGTTTCATGTTATGATTACTAACATATGATACCTGATTCTTTCATTGTATTTGTGTATACAAGTTTTGCAGGTGATAGAACTCTTCTACAACATTCCTATTTTCATAGGTTCTAAAATCGTGGTTGATAGAAACCCTAACCATCTTTGATCCTCAGTGATTATAATATGTATTATGGAACCTAAGAAAAAAAAACAAATCACTCATCTAGAACCAGAGGATGTAGAATTTCTCGAGGTTATCCATAAATTTTGCAAAATTTTAGAGATGCAAGGTGGTTTAACTTTAGTTCAACACTCCAGGGTTATCATGAAAAAGTCTCTATGATGTTTGCAATTTTTTTTTATGGATTTGCGATAGTGGTGGGTAAGGTTCTGATACACGTGGCAGAACACTCAATCGAGACTGCATGCAGGTTATCTTTGTATGGGGAGAGATGGTGGAAGAAGGAGGAGATGCCTATGGAGTTTGTAAATCAGTTTTTACTTCCAGAATTACAAAACCCTGTATGGAGTCAAGGTATCCCACAGAGATGGATGAAGAAAGAATGGAAGACTGCTTTAATGGTTATTCACAGGTACATTACATGTGAAGGGTGATTTTCCCTTGTCCATATTTATCACATTAGGCTTTTGATTCATTTGAATGGTGCTATCCCTCTGTGTTTTCCTTTCTTTTTATTAAAGATCTTGTAAAAAAATTCTAAACGAATACAGTCTCACCATGCAAGTTCTAGTAAACGTATTTTTCACCAAAGACTAATCAAAACCCTAGTTATGTATGTTTTGGGAGAAGTCCAACGTTTTTGGGACTGGTTAATTGAATCTCTTAAACTTGAAGAACAAAGACCCAAGCATAAAAATTCTCTTAAGTAGAAATCTAAAAAAGAAAAGAAGGTTCCTAAAACCCCTTCTGTTACAGTGACAGAGAGTTCCCTTGTATCCATAGTAACCTGATATAGCAAAAGGAAGTTGCAGTTACAACAGGAGACAAAGGATTTGAATAAAGTTTTCCCTGTAGCCAATATCACCAGAACACAGAAAAAGAAACAAAAAGCAGAGTCAGAATCAAAATTTCAAACTTAGGATGAGCTCCTTGTTCCAAAAGATGAGCCCATAGACTTCAAAGGGATCCATGTCAGAGGATTAACAAAGCATAAGTATAAAAAATCCATACAGAAACATGATGAACCTGTTGCATAGAGTAAAATTAAGAAATTAAGAAAGAAAGGAAAGAATAAACCAATGGTGAATTATCCTAACACATCTAAAACCAAGGCAACAAATAAGCTGAGATTGAATTCAAAATACCTATTCAATCCTTATATTAAGAAAGAAAATGTGATTTTCATTGATGATGATACAATGGAAAGTATAGAGGAGAAAAAGGGGCATTCACCAGTAAATTCTTCACATAAGTTGATAAAGGATAAATTGGAGCTTGAAGATGAATATTATAATGAACTTGTGAAAAAAGAGAGGAAATATGATAAGGGTAAAAAAATAGTAGAACACCCAATGAATCATGTAACTAGAGAAACCAAAAATCTTAGTTTAAACACTAAATCTTTACCCA
The DNA here is from genome assembly GCA_009831015.1 of Picea engelmannii. Taxonomy (NCBI): domain Eukaryota; kingdom Viridiplantae; phylum Streptophyta; class Pinopsida; order Pinales; family Pinaceae; genus Picea; species Picea engelmannii. Next base: position 85,338 of record ML822402.1, read on the forward strand.
ACCCTCCTTTGAAGAAGGGCCATTCGACAGATCTTGAAGATAATCCATTGGATGTTGAGATAAAACCAGAATTCAATTATTTTCCAGAGACAGAGGAGCTACAATATTTTTAAGAGATGAAAATGTCAAAAAGTGTTGAAGCTGAAGATATTGTTGGTGGTTTATCTTCAAAAGATCATAAGCATGAATTCAAAGTAAAAAATCCCAGGTTTTCTATTGATATGAATCAACCTTCTCTAGTTGAAGAACATCCAGAATTCAGAATGGAAATGAGAGATGAAAAATGCAAGGTAAGAGAATTGCAAACCATAATCATGCAGTTGAAGCAAGAAAAGTGTATGATAGAATAATGAAATGCTAAGCAATAAGAAAATTTGCAGAAATTGACAAAGAAGAAGAAGGATCAACAAGCCTTGATCAAAGAGGTAAGAGAGGAAAACATCAAATTGAATTGGAATAATGTGGTTTTGAAGACTAAGTTGAATCAAAGGAAGACCAAAGGTTTTTCCACTATCATACAATGAAGGTTTCAAATCCAAGGTATCCTACAGTTTTTGAATTTTTCATGAATACAAAAATACCTATGCTAAGATTTTGAAAATGTTATTGTAAGCTACACAGTGACAAGGTATTTCTGAATAGGTAAATATTTTTCTCATAAAAATCATGAGTTTCTATTCTTCAGGTCATCTTGGAGGACCAACTCAACATCATATTTACTCCTTACTTTGTGAGATATGAATATCTCATTAGATAAAAAAAACTAGCCTATATTCAAGATTAATTATCCGAAGACTATGTTGCAGAGATTCGAATTATCTGTATGAGAGGATATGTCTCCTAAATGTTAGCTAGAAGATAGGATCTTATCTAAACTGTAATCTAGAAAGTAGGATCTCCATAAACTAATTGTGGTGTTTAAAAAGAGATATGATTGACATAATTAAAGGTTGATTGGTTGAGAACCATTGGCCATTTTTGAGAAGACATTGTAAGACAAAGAACTATATCATTTTGATACTAAATGGAAAAGGTTATCTGATGGTTAGATTTCTATTCTTGTCTATATTTACATATTTTTCTTACTTGAATACATGTCAATATTTTTCTAAGCATATGATTGTATCTTGTTTGTGAGTAAGCCAGTGAAGACTTTATTGTTTGCTTGTTCATAATCAGAGTTGTTTTTAAGTACTTTTCTCTTACTCCTTGAATGATATTTGGGATCAAGAGTTTCATATGTGAGTGGAAAAATTGAAAGCTTACATACTTATTCATATTTCATATAACTTTTTCCATATGATTATTGGATTGACTACCATTTACTAAGTCAATGAGATGTGAATTTCCTGTTGCCTATTTGAGTTTGATACTATTACATTATCGTTGACTCAACCTTAAAACCATTTCAAAAACCCAATACAAATATTTATCCATAAAACCATTGCAATAACTTGATGATTCCCTAGCTTTACCTCTCACAGTCAAGTGCAACTTTAGGGACTAACATCTTTTGGTGTCATTTGTGGGGACGGAGACACGGAGTATTTTCCCTAGGAGAATGACAAAGATCATATCTAAATCTTGATGGTGGACAAGAGTATATAAATTCATGTGTGACTGTATATTATTCACCTGGAGACTCCTCTATAGTAGTTCTAGCTCCTAAAAAAGAAGGTAAAGGGCTTAAACCTCCTCTAATCTTATCATAATCTACAAAGAAATAGGTGACCAGAAAAAACCCAGATCCAAAACTTGTTCCAGCAGTGTCTGATCCTGAAAAGTTATTAAAAAAATTTAAAAGTACTCAAGGACATTCCTCTTCTTCAAAGGATAAATATTTTTATACAAGTACTCAAGGACAACCTTCTAAACCTATTGTTCTAAATTTAGTTGTATAAGTTGTACCTAAGATTGAAACAAAATCTATTGTCCAACCTGTAGTTGTATCTTTTCCTTCAACTATTTCTAAATTGAATTTCAAACAATGGAAATTATTCTCTGAGCTTATTGAATAAGAAAAAGCAAACACCTTAGCTATAGTTGGAGCTTTGAGGGATTTTATCCAAGATACTAAAAGTGGGCTTGATCAACTTTTATCTTCATCACCTCAGTCCAGTTCTTCTGAAGAAGCTAAACCACAATTTTGATCCTTTGAGAATCCTTTGTTTCTGGAAGCTTCCTCCCATCCTAATTCATAAAAGAAACCTATGATCTCATCAGTTGAAGGTCATAAACCTACATCATCTCAACCAAGTTCTTCTACCCAAGGGACTTTTTCCATTTCTACATCTCAAATTTTTCCTATTTCTAAAGTTCAAACACCAGTTGTGACAAATATGGTTGTAAACAAGATGGATGCAATTGTTGCATCAAGATATGCACCATTTATTTTACCAAAAGTATTGTATGTTTTCCCACCAAATGGTTATATGAATTATTTTCCAATATTTAATGGAGAGGGAGAGGTCATTGTTGAAGAGCACTTGAATTCTTTCTACAATTTTGCAGATAACTTTAATGTGGAGCCTGCAGATGTTTGGATGAGACTTTTTGTGCAGAGTTTAGATGGGGAAGAAAGAAAATGGTTCAAAAGTCTCCCTCCTAATTCTATTGTTGATATTTATGCACTATATGATACATTTTTGAGACACTGGGGAGATAAGAAAGATTACTTGCATTATATCACTGAATTTGGTGCTTTGAAGAGGAAATAAGGAGAATGTGTATCATATTTTACCAAAAGATTTAATAAATTGTGTAGTAAGATTCCAAATGAGATCAAACCCACAGAAACTTCTGCCAAAATCACTTTTTCCAATGCTTTTGATGTTGAGTTTTCTCTTTTGTTGAGAGAAAGAAGGTCTGTCACTTTGAGTTTATTGCAGAAAACAACCATCGGTAGACTCAAATATATTGGTAGCAGAGAGATTGAAATCAAATAATGAAAGAGACAAGAAAAGAAATAGAGATGAACTTCCCTCTTCTTCTCCTACAACATATGATTCAAAGATTGATGAAATGGCCAAAATGATGAAACTTTAACATCTGAAATGGCTACGTTGAAGATGGAAAAAAATCAACTTAGCATACCTACACAGGAAGGTGGATACATAAATTCCAATTAGTTCAGAAGGCCTAACAATGTTCCTCAATTTTTTCCAAGGGAAATAAGAAATCAAGAGGATCATAGGGTTTTTCCTCCTTTTAAAAAAAATGTAGTGGAAGAGGTTGAAGAGATTGATGATACTGAGGAGGAATCCATAGTTCATTTACATGATACAAAAATACCTCCCACTCATGTGACACAACAAGAATATGAGGATGCCCTTATATTGAATCAGTTTGAGGAAGAAGATGTTGAAGAGATTTCTTAGAAGGAACCCAAAAGGAAAAAGTATGAACTTAGATCCAGAGCAAGTGGATCAAAGGTAGACACATCAATTGAAGCAAAAAAGACAAATGCTCCAGCAAAATTAGGATCCAGTAAAGAAAGAGGGGATAAAATTGATCAACAACAAAAATAACCTGTCAAGGTTAGTACTACAGAAGTAAAGGAATCTGAGAAGCATGTTCCTTCTTTTAGTTTGGAAAATGAAATCAATAAGCCCAAAATCCCTATACCTCTGGTAGAATTGATGAAAACTGATCCTTTTAGAAAAAAAAATTGAAAGCCTTACAATCCCTTTCTCATGTTACTTTTTTTGATACCATAAATCTTGAATATGACAATCCTTCCATAACCATTGGACCACATATTGAGGATAGATCTGATGCCTCTCCTCCTTTCTACATATCCTTGAATATTAATGAAAAAATATTGCATAATTGTTTAATGGATTCAAGAGAATCGCACAATGTCATGCCAAAGGTAGTAATGGATGAGCTAGGGTTGGATATCACTAAGTCTTATCTAGACCTGTATTATTTTGAATCCATAAAGGTTAAATGTTTAGGAGTCATTAAATACATGGTTGTCACTTTATCTCAGTTACCTATGAAAATTTTGGTTTTGGATGTGATTGTGTCTGATATACCTCCTAAGTTTGGGATGATATTATCAAGGTCATGGGCTAAGAAAGTAGGGGGTACACTACAAATGGATATCAGTTCTTCCACCATACCTGTATTTGGTGGAGAACATCGAAGTTTGTACAAGGAAGTGAGGTTGGCTTACCTGGTTAGTGATCATGAAAAACCCAATAATCATCCCATATATGCAGTTGAAGATGAAATTCGATCTTCCATTTTTCACATCAGTGATGAAACAACTGAAGCATCAGTGAGGAAGGTTACACCTGCAGAAGAGGAAAATACAGAAAATTTAGTATGGAAGATGTTCTTTGATGGTTCATGTTCCAAAGAAGGTTATGGGGATGGAATTGTTTTCATCTCTCCTTCTAAAGAAGTCATTCCTTTGTTATACAAATTGTGATTTGACACAAAAAACAACATCAGTGAATATGAGGCTCTCATGTTGGGATTGAAATATGCTAAGGATATGGGCATTGATAAAATTTCAGTTTTTAGGGATTCGAAGTTAATCATTCATCAACTCAAGAATATCTACCAGGAAAAACAACAAAGGTTAAAGAAATACATAAATGAAGTGTGGGATTTTTTTGAGAATTTCTTCCTGGATTTCAATATAACTTTTATACGAATAAATTTGAATCAATAGGAAGATTCTCTAGCTCTAGTAGCCAGTAATTTCAAAATTCTAATACTTCCAAATTTAAGATTTGAAGTTGACGTAAGACATAGACCTTCTATACCAAAACATATAAAAAAATGGTAGGTTTTTAAATATGATCGGGAGATTAAAATATTTTTAGAGACCATTGATGAATTTTATGCCATTTCCATAGATCAAGAAAATGAAAATTATGATGTAGAAGTTAATTCTGCTAATATTCTTCAAAACAACATTGTTGGCCATAAAATTATTGAGTTGAAAACCAATCATTTACCAAAGGGCCTAGTTCCCCTTGAAAGATTATTTGATCATAATGATATATCTAAAAGGTTGTTTTATTCAAATAGAAGAGGCAGAAGTGGTAGATTGTGATATCATCTCTGATTCAAATCCAAATATGGTGAAGTTATCCAAGAAATTACTATAAAAACATAGGAATAGGTATGCAAGTTTTATGAAATAGTTTGCTGATATTTTTTCTTGGTCTTATGAAGACCTTAAGGTTTTTGATACAAAGATTATGCAGCATAAGATTCCTTTGAATCCTAGATCCAAACCTTTTAGGCAGAAAATAAGACAATTCAATCCATTGCTGCCACCCATAATTGAAAAAGAGTTGAAAAGGCTATTGAATGCCAAAATTATAGTGCCATTGAGATACTCATAATGGGTGGAAAATTTAGTACCTATTAGAAAAAACAATGGAGAGATAAGGTTGTGTGTAGATTTTAGAAATCTGAATGGGTGTTCTCTGAAGGAAAATTATCCATTACCTAAAATGGATAATATTTTACAAAGAGTGGTAAGGGCTCAAAGGATCTCCATGCTTGATGGATATTCAAGTTATAATCAGATATCAGTGATGGAAGAAGATAAAAATAAAACAACTTTTACTACCCCCTGGGGCACCTTCAAGTATGAAAAAATTCCCTTTGGACTCATGAGTGTCGGAGAAACATTCCAAAGAGCCATGGACATCACATTCATTGATGAGAAAGACAAATTTATGGTTATTTATATTGATGTCATTATTGTGTTCTAAACCTTTGATGATGAGAACTTGCAGCATATGAAGAAGACCTTTGAAAAATGTAGAAGGTATGGCATATCATTAAACCCTAAAGAATATAATTTTTCCATGGAGGAAGGAACATGTGTTCTCTGAAGGGAAATTATCCATTACCTAAAATGGATCATATTTTACAAAGAATGGTAGGGTCTCAAAGGATATCCATGCTTGATGGATATTCAGGTTATAATAAGATATCAGTGATGGAAGAAGATAAAAATAAGGCAACTTTTACTACCCCCTGGGGCACCTTCATGTATGAAAAAATTCCCTTTGGACTCATGAATGTTGGAGTAACATTCCAGAGATCCATGGACATCACATTCATTGGTGAGAAAGAAAAAATTGTGGTTATTTATGTTGATGACATTATTGTGTTCCAACCTCTGATGATGAGCACTTGCAGCATCTGAAGCAAACCTTTGAAAAATGTAGAAGGTATGGCATATCATTAAACCCTAAAAAGTATCATTTTTCCATGGAGGAAGGAAAACTCTTAGGACATATTGTTTCACCAGAAGGAATCAAGATATATCCTGAGAGGGTAAAGGCCATCCAAAATATATACATTCCAAGGAATAAGAAGTATATCAAATCCTTCATAGGTAAAATCAACTTTTTAAGAATATTTATACCCAATTTTGTAGAAATCATCAAGCTTATTACTAATATGTTGAAGAAAGATGTAGCGATCAAGTGGATACCTAAATCAAATGAATCATTTGAAAAGATTAAGCAAGATTTAATTAAGGATCTTGTCCTCATTAGTCCTAATAACTCTAAAGAGTTTCTGATTTTTGCATTTGCATATGAAGATACCATCATTGTTGTTCTCTTGCAAATAAATGATGAAGGGTATGAACAACCTATCTCTTTCTTCAGTAAGAATTTAAGGGATTTAGAATCAAAATATGATATCATGGAGAAACATGCCTACACTCTTTTGAAATAATTAAATTCTTTAGAGTCTATGTTTTTCATTCTGAAATTATTGCATATGTTCCAAGTAGTGTTGTCAAGGAAATTATGGTTCAACTAGACAGTGAAGGAAAAGGGGGAAGATGGATAACCAAGATTCTGGAATATAACATGGTCATAAATCCTACTAAATTGATCAAAGGACATGGACTTGCTAAATTACTAACATAATCAACTTGTAAAGCAGTTGTATTGCATTACATCTCCAATAGGTCAATTAATTCAGTATTACATATTGAAAAATTGATTCACAGGTAAGAAACAAATATATTTCTTCTCCATGGTACAAGGATATTGTTCATTTTCTGCAAAGTCTTCAATCTCCTCCTAATTTAGATAAATCCAAGTTCATATCTCTTAATCTTAAATCTGTGAAGTACTGCATCATCAATCAATTTCTATTTTGGAGAGATATTAATTGATGCAAACCCCCTCCCTCATCCGGGGTACGCTCAAACTCTCGGTCTAGGATCGTTCAAATCAGAAGTTGAATCAGCTCTTCAAGCCCTGTTGAGCCCCTGAATCCTATACACAAGTCCTTAAATTTTCATGTGCATGTCCAAGGATGAATCCACAGGCTCACACTAAACCCCTTTTTTAATTTTAAATCAAATTTGGCCTTTAGCCCCTTTTCCTCCGGCGGAAATAGCACGTGTGATCCGGATTTTATGAGCAAAACGAAATGAATACAGATTATTAACAAGTGCTTAACACAAAATAACAGAGATATGATAAAACTGGTTTTCTATTCAATAACGAAATAAGCTGAAACTGTAAAATGCAATAGAAACAAGCTTCCTGGAATGGTGGCGGCTTATCTCTGAGAAGAGATGTGATGGCAGCGCGCATTCGCAAGAAGAAGGTTACAATGAGGATTTGAAGGCCTTTTTACAATAATAAAGAATTCCAAAAACCCTAGACATCCAAAAACCTAACCCTAGGAGATGAAGCGCCAAAAGTCATGTGGGCCCCGTTTGGGTAAGTTAGTACATCAACTTCCCGGGGTCATAACTTTTGCATACGATCTCCGTTTTAGGTGTGTGATAGCCCGTTGGAAAGGTATCACCGAGGAGATTCATTTTAGGGGCTCAATCATGCCTTTGTCCATCATTGAGGAGCTAGATCCTGAAAAACCTTCATTTAGGCCCTCAAAATGGCCCCGGAAGTTAAAACTGCTAAAAATAATAAATTGCCAAAATTGTCAGAAAACTGTTTTGAGCCAGTTGGAAAAGGTGGTTGGCCACCAATATCCATCTGGATCAATGTGATCGAGGGCTATGACCGGGCGCCAAGCCAAAAGGCACTATTTTATTGCTTTCGTCCTTTAGTGATCTCATTTGCTTATCCCTCAACTCCTTCGAATGAACAAATATTGTGAAGTGTTGAAATGGGAATAGGTGGCAAGATTAACGGCTCTCAAGCACCGAAATCGATGACTTAGGTTCTTTTCTTTTGACCCTCAAAGGTCTAACCACATACAAACACACACAACACTCGAAAAGTGTCGATCATAAAAAAGCCAGATCAAATGGCTCCTAAATTCCCATGAAATTGATGACTCTCATATCAAATGGGTGGACGGCCTAGATCTCCCCTCTTCGGGCTTTGATGATTTTACTTCCTATCTACAAAATGACGATTCAATTTTTCCAAAGTGAAATGTCCTCAAACTACGGGATCTTGAGCCACACGTCCTCCTCAAATGGATGACTCAGATTGACTTCGACCTTCGGGCCTCCGTGAGTCCCCGCATTACTACGCCTTATTTCCTCCGGAGTGTTGGACCTCTAGACCTCTAGATCTACTGCCACATTTTCTTCTGGTGATCAATGACCCAGATCAAATCCAGACTTCGAGACTCCAGAGATATCAACCTTTTCTTCCCTCTATTCTCTTGGAGTACCTTTCCTCCAGATCTTCTAATCTGCTGACACGTGTCCATAGTCCAGATGAAATCTGTGTCTTCGATACTTCGGGATTCCTATGTGCTCCAACCTATTTTTATTTTGAACCTATGAATTGACAGAGGGTCTAATCATTTGCCGCGTGTCCAGTAGATCCAACAATCCATATTTTATTTGGGCTCCCAGGACTTCGGGAACCTACATGCCTCCTCAACCAATTATCTCTTGGAGTCTTATACCTTCAGACGACATATCTTCTACCACGTGTCTTCAGATACCAATGGCCAAGATTGAATTCCGGCCTCCGGGATTCGGGAACCTCTGTACCAAACCACTTCATGAATCCCTCGTATTTTTTATCCTCCGAACCTCCCGATCTATTGCCACGTGTCCTCTTGTTCAATGACGAGGATCTGCTCCACTCTTCGGAGCTTTAGAAACCTTGGATGCTCCTTGTCTTTGTTCTCTGGAATAATTGGTCCTCCGAATCCAATAGACTACTAACATGTGTCCCTAGAAATCGGACGACCTAAATCCACTCTAGGCTTTAGAACTTTAGTATACTTGTCTCATCTGCACATAAAAATGAAAAACTATGAACTTATGAAGTTGAAAGGACTTAGAGGGATTAAACACCCTCCAACTTACTTGGATCAAACGGTCATTGATCCACGTGCTTAGATCCAACGGTTGGGATCTATTCTCCTCTTGTGCACTCCTCCTTCATACTGAACTATGATTTGTTGGTCTAGATCGCTCCCGACAATAGATTTGATGGTTTTTGTTGATTCTCCTCCTTTGCTACTGTGATTTTCTTTGAAAGAAGGATTTCTCAACAAATTTTTTAAGTCTTGACCTTTTATGCTTCTCCTGCAAGGATGAATCCTTGGCCTTTACTTGCGTTGTTTCACTTGATATTTGTACTTTGAAATAAGTCCACTTGTGCACACCTTGTGCTATTCCTATTGAGCTTTCAACTTGAAGTAAGTCCACCCTATGGCACTCTCATTTCACTCCCTAAAGTTCCAAAGACTTTAGACTTAAGTATTTTTTTGAAAATCTTCATGAGTGCTCCTTATTATTTCTCAATAATCTGAACCTTGAAGGTACATGACCTCTGCACACCTTGCAGGATCTATATGCGTACTTGCATTATCACTCCTAGGATTATGCTTTCCCAAACTTCTAAGGGTCTTGGCCCTTTTTTCCTTCAAAGGAATTATTGTTCCCTCCTGGCACTCTACGCTCATCCTCCAAAGATTATGGACTTTGTAATGGTCCTCAGTGCCCTTCTTGCACTAGCTTCACCCCTAAAACCTAAAATCTAAAAGTTCACTTGTGCACTCCTTGTGCTCTCTGCGAAGAATTGCACTCGACTCTCCTCCTGAGATATATCTTCTTATGTTCCCTCTTGGAAACCTTTTCACAAAACTCAAGAAAGAGTTCTCGCACACTCCTTGCACCTGCTCAATGCACTCTTTACATATCCCTCATAGTATTCAGTAACTCTGGTAAATCTTCTTTAGGGTGTTCAACAACCCTGATGTGCACTCCTTGCACTATTCCTTCTGAGCGTCAGAAAGGTTTTGGTGTGCCCACCTAGCACACTCTTCTCTGAACTTGCCATAGAGTTCAAGTGCACTCCTTGCACTGGCTTCACATAGCTTTCAATACTCTGGTGTGCACTCCTTGCACAAGCCTAAGAGCCTAAAACTACTCATAAATCCATAAAGATAGAGAAGTCTATCTAAACTTGCAAATGAAACCTATTTTCATACATCTACAACATGCATGAATAAATACAGAAATAAATTCAGAGAATAACTATTCATCACACATAAGAACACAAAAACCTCATATGCAAGAAAAAATTATTTTGTATTATATCTAAATGCTTATGTACAAATATTTACAAAGTTATGACTGCAACAGAGTCTTGAACACTATCTCTCCTCTCTTGAGCTCTCTCAACTCGCTCATTTACTCATCACTGTAATAATTTTTTTATATATAAGATATTTTCTTTTTACCAAAAGAGGAGCTCCTCGAGCTTTCCCTCCATCTACCTACTCACATTGAATTACGTTGAATTACAATCAATGGACATCTAGTCCGAATTAGGCCTAAACCTATCTATCTGTCATCCATTACGGAGACTTCACATGCAACCTGTACAAAGGCACATGGCTCATCTTTCCTTGATCCTTACAACATTTAATAGATTTAATTACATCAAACTTTTAAATTTGGGTTCAAAATGAGAGGGTTCGCGCTTCTCTTTCCTTGGAACTCGTTCATCTTTGTGCGTTGATGCGCTGGCTTGTTGGTGCTTGATGAGGTGGAGCGATTCTCTTGCATCATACTCTCGCACTAAAAAAATCATGAGCTCTTTCTCATGGCTCCCCTGCTGCTACTGTTGAGATCCTCCAGGATCCCAAATATGAATTTGGAGTTTCCCATCTGCTCCTCTTCCATCCTACTGCAGCTTCTATTTCCCTACTGCTTCTATAGGTCCTCCTTTGTTCATCTTCCTCTTGCTGCTCACTGTCTCCTTTGATGACTTCAACATTATCCTTATGATTTCTTCTATCATTCTTTCTAGCTGGTCTACTGGTTGGCTCCTATTTTGCAGTCTGCTCTGCTACAACTCCTCTTCATTAGTTTCCAACTTGACCTGTTGGATAAGTTGACTCTGCACTATTACACTTTCCTCCAAGCCTTCCAATACTTCACACAAATCAATGGGCATATCAATCTAATCTCCCATGTTGTTTTCATCTCCTGTGGCACTGGCTTGCCACCCCACTGTAGGTCCAAATTCTGCAACAATACTACTAAGATTCTACTCAATGATCTTCCCTGATAGTTCTCCTTCTGTCATCTCCTGTCCTTTTTTTGGTACAATTCCACCTTCATCCAGTTGTTCCTCAGGCTATAATTCCTCCTTAATTTGCATGACTGCATCCCTCTGGCAGTATTATTCTCTACCTGGATTGCTCAACCAATCCTCCAACAACTTCAACTCTATCTCCCACTGAGTGAGAATATGATCTGAATGATCCTCTTCTTCTTTCATCTCTTGGGAAGATGTCAATGTCTTCTCCTGCTCCTCCTTCATGACAGTCTTGGATGGTTGTCTCTCCTGTGTTTCACCTTCATCATGTGCATTGGCCTCTACTGGGATGCTTGGTAGGAATATGTTTATTCCTCCAATGATCAGAATGTACCTCTGATCCTCCTCATCTGTCAGCACTGATTATTGATTTGAACTCTCCTCTGAGTTCATGAGACCCTCAAACTGTCTCATCTCCTCCTTCTTTCCCACCTGGCAACCTGAGGTTTCACTCATGCCCTCCTGGAAGTCTATGATATATTTTACTGATCTCATATCATTTCCCTCTTGGAAATATTCATTGTCATCTCTTCCCACCTGGCAGGTTATGATATCTTCAATTGATCTCTTCTTATTGCCCACCTGGAAATATGAAAGTTCACCTCTTCCCTCCTGGCATTCTATAAGATCTTCAATTGATCTCTCTTCATTTCCATCCTGGAAATTTGAACCTTCATCACTGAGGTTCCTTCCAACCTCTGGTTCACAAATGTAAACCATCTCCTCCTCTGTGTCACTGAGGGTTTCAACTTGCTTCAACCAACTCCTCAAATTATGCTTTTTCCTTCTGGAAATCAACTACTAAATAAGCCACTTCACTTTTCTCTTCAAGGCCCATTCATACCTCTGGCTTCCTTGTGCTTCCTACTGCATCTTCATCATTATCCTGTTGAGATATTTTCTTATCTCTTCCAGCTATTTGTCCTTCTACTCTTTTCTCACCCATTGGCAGCCTCCTTGAGCTTTCTGCTTATGGCCTTCAGTAGCCATCTTCCTCCAATGCCTCTAAGAACGAGATTGGTTCTTCTGGCTTAGCCCACCTAGCTTTCTACTTTTCATGTTCTACAACTGAGAGAACTATTGGATTTCTCCTACATCCCTCATGGTTGTCTCCTGGCTGATGTACACCTTGCAACAATATTCACATAGCATCACACCCTTATTTCTCCTCCTTTTCCTGTTGTTCGCAAACCGTAACCAGGCTCTGACACCCCTTGATGGTATCAGACAAAATTTCCTCTCTTTCCTGCTACCTACAAAATAAATCTAGCTCTGATACCACTTGATGAAAACCCCCTCCCTCACTCGGGGTCTGCTCGACCTCCCAATCTAGGATCATTCAAATCAGGAGCCAAATTAGCTCTTCGGGCCCTGCTAAGCCCCCAAATCCCATACACATGTCTTGTTGGGCATAGGCCCAATTTTGAGGAAAAGCAGCATGTGTAAGGCAGACGTGCATGCAGGAAAAGAATCACATGTAAGGCATATGCGCATGCAGGAAAAGTAGCATGTGTAAGGCAGACATGCATGCAGGAAAAGAAGCACGTGCAAGACAGACGTTCATGCAAAAGATGAAAGCATGTGAGACACACATGCAAGAAGACCTAGCCATGATAGGGTTAGGGTTTTGGTAAGAAGTTGTAATGGTTAGTAAGCCAAAAACATGTATAAGTAGGTACCTAGGATGAGAGAGGACCAAAATGAATGCAAATATGATATGTTTTGTAATATATTTAGATGAGGTGGGGAAACAGGGTAGATATTGAGGGTTAGATCACAGGTTGAGGATCCTGGTGTGATCTAGTCCGCCTCATTGTAGATCCCGACCCATTTATGGAGAGTTGTAATGCGCATGACACTATAGTTTTGGAACCACCATAATAAAAGAGCAGAGAAGCCAAATCTTTGCAGATTAGCCTAGGAGGGGTGAACCATGGTAGACAATTTTTTATGTGATTGAATATTGTGTATTTCCTTTATTGTCAATAATTAGATATTAGACAAATGTGTGAATGACTAGTTAGATCTACTATTTTACATGCATGAATAAGAATGACAGGGTATTCAATATAAGTTGAATGTTAAAGTAACAAATGAAGATCACAGATTTTAATCTCAGATCCCCGCTCATTCTTAGGCTGCAATCACTTGAGCATTGCGGCCACCAATAAATCTATCTCGGGGAGACTGCACAGTGCACTTTGTGTATTTCACTGCCTTCTAGTTTACTAGAGGGGCCGATAGTTTTAAATGGGTTTTTTTGGAAACCATGGTAGATCTGAAACCAGGTCATCCCAAGAAAGGTAGTAATAATAGTTTAATACCAACAGGTCCTTAAATTTTCATGTGTCGGTCCAAGGATGAACCCGCGGGCTCACACTAAGCCCCTTTTTTCCTTTAAATCAAATTTGGCCTTTAGCCCCTTTTCCTCCAATGACAATAGCATGTGACTGAGGGTTATGATCAATTTCAAAGACAAAAGGAATTATTTCAAATCTTTTGGCCTTCTATGATCTCTCTTCCTTATCCATCAACTCCTTCGAATGCATGAATCTTGCAAAGTGTCAAAATGGAAATAGGCGGCAAGATTAACGACTCTCAAGCACTGAAATCGATGGCTCGGGTTCTTTTCTTTCGACCCTTGGTGGTTTCTGACCACATTCAAACACACACAAGACTTGCAAAGTGTCAATCATCGAAAAGGCAGATCATATGGCTACTAAATTCCCACCAAATCGACGACTCTCATCTCAAATGGATGGAAAACCTAGATCTCCCCTCTTCGGGCTTCGGTGATTTTACTTCCTGTTTGCACAATGACGATTCAATTTCATCGAAGTGCCACATTCCTGAACTACAGGATCTTGTGCCATGTGTCCTCCTCAAATTGATGGTTGGGATTGACTTCGGCCTTTGGGCCTTCGTGAGTCCCCACAGTACTGTGCCCTATTTCCTCTAGAGTATCGAACCTCCAGATTTGTTTCCACGTGTTCTTCCGGTGATCAATGGTCCATACCAAATCTGGACTTCAGGACTCTGGATAGATCAACCTTCTCTTCCCTCTATTATCTCGAAGTTCCTATCCTCTGGATATTTTGATTTTTCGACACGTGTCCTCTCCAATGGACCACCCAGATGAACTTCGGGTCTTCAGGAATTCTGGAGTCTTAGCTGCTCCAACCTGTTGTTCTTCTAAACCTTTGAACTGACGGAGGGTTTAATCTTCCACCATGTTTCCACTGGATCCAACGATCTAGATTTTCCTTGGGCTCCCAGGGCTTCAGGAACCTACATGCCTCCTCGACCAATCATCTCCCAGAGTGTTATACCTCCGGACGAGAGATCGTCTTCCACGTGTCTTCAAAGACCAATGGCCAGGATTGAATTCTAGCCTCTGAGCTTCGGGAAACTTTGTACCAAACCACTTCATGAATCCCCTGGAGTGTTTATTCTCCAGACCTCCCGATATATTTCCACATGTCCTCATGTTCAACGGTGAGGATCTGCTCTGCTCTTCGGAGCTTTGGGAGCCTTGAATGCTCCCCACCTTTGTTCTCCTGAATAGTTGGTCCTTTGAATCCAACGATCTACTGACATGCGTCCCTATAAATCAGATGGTCTAGATCCACTACGAGCTTCGATACTTCAACATACTTGTCTCCGCTGTGCATAAAAATGAAAAAATATGAACTTGCGAAGTTGAAAGGACTTCGAGGGATTAAACCCTGTGAAACGTACTTGGTTTAGATGGTCGTTGATCCATGTGCTCAGATCCAACGACTGGGAACTATTCTCCTCTTGTGCGCTCCTCCTTCATTTTGGACTCTGATATGATGGTACAGATCACTCTTGACAATAGATATGATGGTTGTTGTCGCTTCTCCTCCTCTACTGATACGCTCTCCTTCTAAAGAAGGATTTATCAACAAATTTTTTAAGGCTTAACCTTCGATGCTTCTCCTGCAAGGCTAGCTCCTTGGCCTTTACTCATGTTGTTTCTCCTAATCTTTAGACTTTGAAATAAGTCCACTTGCGCACACCTTTCTTTAGTCCTAGTGAGATTTGGAGTTGAAGTAATTCCACCCTCTAGAACTCTCCTTACACTCCCTGAAGTTCCAAATACTTCAGACTTAAATAATTTTCCGAAAATATTCTTGCGCTCTCCTTATTCTTTCTCAATAATCTGAACCTTGAAGGTCCTTGACCTCTGCACACCTTGTAGGATATCTTTGTGTACTTTCTCTATCTCTACTGAGCTATGCTTTCCCAAACTTCTAAGGGTATTGTCCCTTTGTTCCTTCAAAGGAATTATTGTGCCCTCCTAGCACTCTGCGTTCGTCCTCCTGAGCTTATTTACTTTTTAATTTTCCTAAGTTCCCTTCTTGCACTGGCTTCACCCTTGAAACATGAGCTCTAAAATTTCACTTTCGCACTCCTTGCGTGCTTTGTGCAGAATTTCACTCGACTATCCTCCTGAGCTATATCTTCTGATGTGCCCTCTTGGAAACCTTTTCATAGAACTCAAGACATAGTTCTTGCGCATTCCTTGTTCTTTCTCAAAGCACTCCTTGCAGATCGCTCAGAGTATTCAATAACTCTGGTAAATCTTATTCAAGGTGTTCAACAACCCTAATGTGCACTCCTTTCACTATTCCTTCTGAGCTCCAGAATGGTTTTGGTGTGCCCACCTAGCATGCTCTTCTCTAAAATTTCCACAGAATCCAAGTGCACTCCTTGCACTGGCTTCATAGAGTTTTCAATACTCTAGTGTGCACTCCTTGCACAAGCCTAAGAGCCCAGAACTACTTATAAATCCACAAAGATAGAGAAGTCTATCTAAACTTGCAAATGAAACCTATTTTCATACATCTACAACATACATGAATAAATACAAAAAACATTCATAGAATAACCATTCATCACACATAATAACACAAACACCTCATACGCAGGAAAAAACTCTTTTGTATTATATCTGAATGCTTTTGTACAAATATTTACAAAGGTTGGACTGCAACAAAGTCTTCAACATTATCTCTCCTCTCTTGAGCTCTCTCAACTCGCTCATTCACTCATCACTCTAATAATTGTTTTCCATACAAGAGATTTATTTTTTTACCAAAAGAGGGGCTCCTCGAGCCTTCCCTCCATCTACCTACTCACATTGAATTACATTGAATTATAATCAATGGAAATATAGTCTGAATCATGCCTAGACCTATCTACCTATCATCCATTAAGGAGACTTCACATGCAACCT
Organism: Picea engelmannii; assembly: GCA_009831015.1. Taxonomy (NCBI): domain Eukaryota; kingdom Viridiplantae; phylum Streptophyta; class Pinopsida; order Pinales; family Pinaceae; genus Picea; species Picea engelmannii. The sequence goes on from ML822402.1 coordinate 102,138, forward strand.
GTACAAAGGCACTTGGCTCGACTTTCCTTGAGCCTTACAACATTTAATACATTTAATTACATCAAAATTTTAAATTTGGGATCAAGATGAGAGGGTTGGCGACTCTCTTTCCTTGGAACCCGTTCCTCCTTGTGCACTGATGCATTGGCTTTCTAGAACTTGATGAGGTGGAGTGATGCTCCTGCATCACTAATGGAATCATGCTAAGATGTTTTTATTAAGAGGAAGAAAAAAATATTTTCAATGACTTGCACAAAGGAGTTTGTGGGGGTCATCATCATTGCAAATCCATAGCTTTCAAAATACCGATAGCAGGTTATTACTGGCTTGTATTGTTCTCTTATGTGTTTTCTCAAGTCAGGGCATGTGAACCATGTAAAAAGTTTGCAAGAAAACAAAAACTTATGTCTGTGCCTCTTTAACCCATCATTTCCCATGGACCTTTTCAACAGTGGGGTTTGGATTTCATTGGAGAAATTCATCCTCCATCTTCTGGAAAACACAAATGGATACTCACAGCCACATATTACTTTATAAAATGGATTGAAGCAATCCCAACAAAAAATACAACAGATAAGGTAATCATCACTTTTCTTGAAGGAAATATTTTCTCGAGATTTGGGTGTCCTAGAAAGATGATTACTGATAATTCCCAATATTTAAGGTCAAATTCAATGGTTGAGTTTTGTAATAAGTACAACATCAAGTTGGTTCACTCCACTCCTTACTATCCTCAAGGTAATGGATTAGCAGAATCCTCCAATAAGATCCTTATTAGGATCATTAAAAAATTTATCACAGAGAATAAGAGATCATGGAGTTCAAAATTGAAATTTTCCTTGTGGGTTGATCGAATTAGTACTAAGAAATCTATTGGAACTTCACCTTTTCAAATGGTTTATGGAACATAGGATATATTTCCAACTCAACTTCGTTTACCTATTCTCAAATTTCAACAAGAAGAGTTAGAAGAGCTCAATGATACTCAAAGAAGGATTTACCAGATCATAGAAGTTCAACATAATAGAGAAACCTTGCATCAAGAAGCTGGCATTTATTGGAACAAGGTTAATGAAACTTTTGATAAGAAGAATAAAAGGGATATTTTTCAAGAAGGAGATCTTGTGTTGAGGTGGGATGACAAAAGAGAGGAAACGTCTAAACATGGTAAATTTGACAATTTATGGTATGATCCTTTGAGAATAGCTAAGGTCATGAATAATAATACTTTCCTCTTACACAATTTGGATGATAGTGAAATCTTGGGAGGCCCAGTGAATGGGTGGTTTCTAAAACATTACTTCTCTTAAAAGCATCCAAAGTTTTTCATTTTGTACAATTTGATTTGATTTTTTTTTGGTGTGATTAGTTGATTGATTTGAATAAGAATCCATAAGACCAATGGAAAGACTACTCTGTTGTTTTGTGGTTTCAATTTTTTATTACAAATAAAGGGATGGCAGAGCAGGGAAATAAATTAAAATGAAAGTTTTATGATGATCAAGGATATAAAGGCATTGGTCAACAGGTACTTAAAGTTTCACCATGAACAAGTATCCCCAGAAGGAGCCAGTGTTAGTACTTAATTTTGTTAATGATTTTTGAACTATTGTTTTCCTTTCCCTATATTTTCCTAGCATTATTTTACACTATGTTTCTTATTCTACAACTTTAAAGTGTTCTTGCATTATCCTTTTTGAGTGTTTTACAACATGCATTAGTGAGATTAAGGTTAGAATTAGACATTTAGGATCTTTCCATAAAATCATAAGTCCTTTTTCTCATTTAAAATTTGAAATTTTACAAAGGGAAAAGGCGCTACAAGAATAAAGTTATTCTTGTAGCACCAGGAGTAATCATTATCTTATATGTGCCAACTTGCCAAGATTGTGTCAGAGAATGCCCGAGATCATTTCCTAAAAGCATCATCATTTATGATTAAGATCGGATCGTGTGTTCGGTTTTGATAATTATTCAAAAGAATTGGGTCGTACTCACTAATTCTGATATCAAATTGCAGGTTCACAGGTTTCATGTTATGATTGCTAACATATGTTACCCGAGTCTTTCATTGTATTCATGTATACAAGTTTTCTAGGTGATAAAACTCTTCTACAAAATTCCTATTTTCATAGGTTCTAAAATCGTTGTTGATAGAAACCATAACCATCCTCTGATCCTTAGTGATTATAATCTGTATTATGGCACCTAAGAAAAGAGGAAAAATCATGTTGGCACAAGGGTAGACCTAGTGTTCAACTCTAACAGTGCACCAACAAACCCTAACTAATGGCCCTTATGGAAACACCTATGAAGCAAATGAAGTCTCACCCAAAGTATCAATAGGAGGGTTGCAGTACATAGGTGTCTACAGCCAGAGGAAATGCAAGATCATTCCAAAATAACAACGCAAAATAGCCCAGAGATTCTTAAAAGTATTATGCTTAACTTCACAAAATAATTTGTATCTTCTTATCTTCGACAGGAAAAATAACAATGCAATAACAGTGTAAAAGGTAGTAAATAACAAAGCATCAACCACATGGAACAACAAGATTTTACATGGTTCACCCTCTCCCTAGGGCTACGTCCAAAAAACTGTGTTTATTGATAGAATAGATGAAGATATACAGTTCTATCTGCGCACTCAGTTGTAGATCCTTCTCTCCCTTCCTCTTTATTTCCTATCCCTGCGCACCCAGCTGCAGAGTTGATCTTCGCACCCAGTTGAAGACCCAAAATACAAGAATTCCCTAAAATATAAAACTTTTACATCTCAACACTACTATCACCTCCTATATCAACTCTTCTAGACCTATATTTATACATTCTATGACTCTTAGAAAACCATGGACTGAAGCCCAGGTTCCAAAACCCTAGGTCCACATAAACCTCATTTTAAGGACTTCGTTGACCTGTTCTTCCTTATTCTATGTGAGGTTCTCCAAAGAACCCATTAGTGTCTTCTTTCACTTGCTGACTTGTCCACGATCTATCCTCTTTGTTTCTTTGTCTTCCTTGATCTTCTATTTCAACGACTTGCTTTCCTTTACTTTGTTCCTTCTTTTATTCTTCTTTAACCACTTCGACCCTTCATCGGTTTGTGTTCCTTCTGTGCACTTCATACTTTGTCTTTCTTATTCCTTAATCTTCTATTTCTTCCTTAATACATGACCAAGGGCCAATAGGCCCCCAACACTCACATGTGATTCGTCTCGAGTCACTGCAGGGTTGAGCCTTCTGTATTACTTTGACTACAGACTACACAAAGCAGCCTGTGATTCATGATTTGTCCCTCCCTATCATGTGCATACTGTCTTTTCCGTGTCTGGTACCCAATTTCAACTTCACCTGGTACCTAGAGTCTTCTTCCTTTGCTTTTACTGAGATCTACGAGGAAACTGGTTGTCACAATACAGTTTCAACCGGCTCCCATTTACTAAACCATCCTTCCATTCTCCATTAAGAGTCTTCAACTATGCAATTCCACCTTCTATAACATATAAAACCTCGAATGGCCCAAGCCAATGTGTCCTGAACTTTCCCAGATGCTTCATGAACTTGTTGTCATATAAAAGTACCAAATCTCCTTGTTTAAATGCTTTCTTCTTGATATGTTTGTCATGGTAAGACTTTTCTTTTTGTACCTGTTGATGAAATCCTACAATGAACCTGTCTTCCTCTAGTTCCATCAATTATGTGAGCTTGTCTTGAACAACATCAGTGTCATCCATGCATGTAAATGCTACAATTCTTAATCTAGGAACCAAATATTCCATAGGTACCATTGCTTCATGGCCATAAACTAACTTGAAGGGAGTATGTGGTGTTAACTTTTTTCATGTAGTTCGATAAGCCCATAACACTTCTTTAATTCTCAAATCCCAATCATCTCTCTTAACACTGCAAATCTTAGTCAGTGTTGTCTCCAAAATCTTATTGAAAGCTTCAACTATACCATTCTCCTGTGGGTGATATGGTGTGCTCTTCTGATGGTGAACTTCGAACTCCTGAGTCAAGGCTTCAATAGTTTTGTTAATGAAGTGTGTGCCTTGATCACTCATAAGGATCTTCGGGCATCCAAATCTGGTTATGATATCATCAAAGATGAACCGTGCAGTTGTAGTTGCACTACAATCTTTAACTGATATTGTTTCTATCCATCTGGTAAAATACTCTGTAGTAGTGATGATATCTCGAGCTCCTATGTGGTTTCTTGGTGGGTTGATAGGTCCCACAAATTCAATAGCCCATTTCTCAAATTCATGTAAAGTTAACTGAGTTGATAAAGGCATCTCATTCCTTATAGAAGGCTTCCCTACTCTTTGACATACATCGCAGGCTCTGTAGTATTCCTTAGCATCCTTATGTAAAGTGGGCCACCAGAGGCAAGCTTTGAGAACCTTCTGCGTTGTTTCTTTCCCTGCATAATGTCCTCCTGCGATGCCTTCATGTGCTTCTGGAAGAATCAATGGTCTTTATGACTCCATAACACATCTTCTTAAGATCTCATCTAGTCCCATCTTATATAACTGTCCAACTATAAGTTGAAAATTTGCAGCGCTGACTACCACCTGTTTCTTTTGAATAACTATATACTCGTGAGGTGCCATTCATGTGGATAGGAACTGGACTATCTTGGCAAAGTGATCATCAACTTTCCCGATGGCCAACAACTGTGCATCTAGTAGTGTATCATCCAAACTAGTAGGTTCCTCTCCATGTTCTAACTTGGATAAGTGGTCAGGTCCCTTATTCATTCTTCATGGCCTGACCACAATCTCAAAGTCATACTCCTGGAATAATAATAGCCATTTGTATATTCTTCCCCCCAACACTGGCTTGTTGACTAAGTACTTCAATGCAGAATGATCAGTAAACATCTTAAAATTTTCTCCCAACAAGTAGTGTCTAAACTTCTGCAGTGCTTATACAATAGCTAAACATTCTCTTTCAGTGGTAGTATAATTCATTTCAGATGTAGAAAGATTCCTTCTAGAAAAGGCTATAGGGTGGTCAATATCTCATGCACCTGGTTGTGCTAAAACTGCTCCTAATGCAATGGATGAAGCATCGACATTAACATGGAATTCCTTACTCCAATCTAGAAAAACAAAAATAGGCGTAGTGATCATTTTATGCTTTAATGTGTCGAAGCTCTGTTGACATTCCTCTGTCAATTGAAACTTACTATCCTTCCTTAATAGCTTCTCCATAGGTGTTGTTATCTATGCGTAACCCTTAATAAACTTTCAGTAGTATCCAGTGTGTCCCAATGCAGTGTGTAGTTGTCTAACCGAAGTAGGAGGAGGTAGATCAACAATGCTAGCAATCTTGGAAGGATCTACCAACAACCCCTGATTACACACAATGTGTCCTAACAACACTCCAAAATTTGAAAATAAAATACACTTCAAGTTCAGGGCAATCTGACATTTCTTGCACTTATCCAACATTAATATCAAACATTCAATATGATCTTTCAATAGACTAAAAATGGCCCAGTCATCAAAGTATGCCTCCAAAAAATTATGTAAACATTCCTTAAATGCTTCAACCACCACCATGGAAAAGATGGTTGGTGCAGTCTTCAAACCAAAAGGCATCACAGTGTACTGAAAAGAACCCCATTCTGTTGCAAATGTAGTCTTATGTCTATCCTCCTTAGCAATTCTGATCTGGTGATAGCTTGAAAATCCATCTGTGAATGAATAAAATTCATGTCTTACATTATCTAGAACTTCATCAGTAAAAGGTGTAGGAAAAGGATCATGTAAACATGCATCATTCAATTTCCTTAGATCTACAAAGATAATTATTTCTCCTGTCTTCTTATCTTGGACCACCATAGGGCTAATCCATTCAGATTCTTCGACTGGTTCTATAATTCCTGCTTCCAACATTCTATCTAATTTAGTCTTAACTTTCTTCTTGTACTTGGGCTTCAGTCTATAAGGCCTCTTCTTGATAGGCCTTGCATCTACTTTCAAAGGAATCTTCATTTCTCCCATGGGCCCTTTAATGCCCTTCATGTCTATGAACTTGGTTGGAAACAAGTCCTGATACTCATGCAATAGTTTTGTAATCTTACTAATAGTAGCATCGTCCCAATAGTCTCCAACAGTTTCCAACTTAGGTGCTTGCTCTGTTCCAATATTAACCTTCATAATTTTAATAGGTTGCCCAACAAAAGGTAATTCAATCCTTGGCCCTTCTATATCTCTTTTTCCTTTGGTTTTTGAAATGTTCACATTCCTAGGGTCATCATCCTCATCAACATTAATATTATAACAACCATGTAACCGTTGAAGAGGCACAGTCCATTCATCTTCTTCTTGTTCAAGAGGGGAGTTAGGTGCCTCCTCAAAGACCTTTTGTCTTACAATTTGTAAATCCTAATCTACTATGGGGTACTAACATTCAAATAGGAACATAGCTATAAATTTCTGGGTCATACCATACCAATCTGTAGTGAATAAGAGTAGTTCTCCTTGAAGATACTAGTTTATAGGTGTAGTATCTAAGGTGTTAATGAACTTATGTACCCATTTTTATTTAGGAATTATTCTCTAGGATTCCTCACAACTTCGCATATGTTCCTTACGACAACTCTGACCTATGTATCAAACTTCACAACCTTAAACTTGGTCTGAAAAGCGCATTGTCAAAAAGGTGTGACATTGTACCCACTCCGCGATGTTATTCTTGTGTGTTCCCCACCATCTAGTTGGCATTGCTTTCAAGGCTTCATATAGTGCCAAAAACCTATGTTGTACTGGTACAATTCTTTCAAATTCAAATAGAAACGTCTCTAAATTATTCAAGCCATCAAATGTAGGAAGATTACTTACTTTTGTGCCAATCCAGTGAACTGCCTCAATCAATCTGTCACACCTCCGTGTAGAGACTTCATACATTTTGTTCTTCCAATTTTCCAATACTTCTTTTGAATCTGACAAGCATGCACTTTCACTTCACCAACTTAGATTTCCATCTGTTGTAGGATTAATATAATCATGTTGTCCTGCTATCAGTTTATAGATTTTCTCTAGCTCATCGGTGCGGTATTATTCTCTTATAGGTTTTGTGTATCTGTGACCGTCATCGGGATCAAGAGGTGCAATTATGTTAAGGCCATCACCTTCAAATGTAATTCTTCTCTTTTTCAGGTCAATAACAGTCAAATTGTTGAAATCCCAATCAATACCCAACAACGCAAGGTAGGGATAGCTATCATCAACAATCTCGATCACTTCGAAGTCTACAAATGTCCTCACTCCGTCGATGTCCACAGGGACATTCTCTAATCTTCCAAAGGGGACCACCGCCTGTTGATTAGCAATCCTGAACCTAATAAGAGAGTAGATCAATTTAGGTTTTCCCATCAATTCCCAAGTCTGCTTCGTCACAAAATTTACTTTTGATCCTAGGTCGAGGATCGCATAGTCCATTTCATAGTCTCCAATCTGAGCACTAAGGTGCATTTCCTTGCTTGTCCTCTTTTTTCTAGATACTTGATTCACAAATCTACTCACCAGATGATTTACTCTTCCAACTTCATACTGTCTTATTAGGTGTTGTAGTTCCTACACAACTCTTTAATCTTTAATCAAATCAAGACAAGTATACAAGAAGTCAACAAGCTTGCTTACCTCTTTTCCTTGTCTAGGTGGGGAAGACTGGTCAAATGTTGGAGGCATTTCACATTCCCTTACTTCTGAATGTGCCCTAGATGAAGAAGCATGTTCACCTACGAATTCTCTTCTTGCTTCTTCAAAAGTATGCTTTTATTTCCTTGGATAAAACAATGGCACCTTCTATGAATCTCTTTTGATCCATGATCCATCTGTAGTATTTCCTAGAGTCACCCTATCTTATCCTGTGACAGTGCCTCCTCTAGTAATAACAACAACTCTGGGTTCCTCACCGGGAGGTTTAGCTAATATTTTCTGGATTTGTTGGTTTCCACCTCGTCTTTCTTGAACTTTAGCTAACAATACTAGACAGTCTTCAATGACATGGTCAAATGAATTACAGTAGTTGCAAGTAGTACAAGGGTTCTGAAAATCCCTTTCCAAATGACTTGGCTGGGCACAGTTATAGAAAATAATCTGACCTCAACCTCGACCCATGCCTCCTCCTCGTCCTCTTCCTATGAACCCACCGTGAGGGGTTAAGCTTCCTCTTCCTGGGGAATTGAACTACGCAACATTCCCTTCTGACTGTAATTCTCCTTGAGTTATATATGCATCCCTCGACCTTTCATGCATGAGGTCATAATTCCTACAGTCCTTCTCATCATACCCCACAGATTTACATAATGTATTATAAATATTGGTGGGTGTTTGGACATATTTCTGCATATAATAACATTTACCAAGGCAATGTCTATTTCTACATACCTTGCACCATGGTAAAGTATCCTGCTTCAAAGGGTTAGGAGCTCCAAAGGCCAAGTATTCATTAAATAAAGGACAGTTCTCTTTGTCATGGCCCTCTACTTTACATATGATACACCTGATGTCTTCTCTTTTCTCTTTTCCTCTGTCTTTATTCATGTCTTCAACATGTAAAGATAAACTAGTTAATTGATTCAAAATCTGACTTATACCTGGACTGGATTCTCCTATAGGGGCTGCTTCTAGTTTCATGGAAATCTCTAATGCTTCAGCTTGCGAAGCGACCTTCTGTTGCATTAGAGGAACTCTAATGTGTGGCAGGAGGGAAGTGATGAACCGTTCCTTATGATGTTCATCTGGAATATGAAAACTTAAATGACTTGTCAAGGTCTTAAACCTCTGATCAAATTCCCAAATAGGTTTAGTCACCTTCTACTTGATTTCCTTCAAATCTGTAATGCACTGCGACTCCAACTTAGGCTTCTTGAACTATACACTCAATGCAATCTTAATGTCATTCAACATTGTAGGTTGTATAGATGTTGTAACAAAATTCATATACCATCTCAGTGCATGGTCCCTCAAGGTAGTACTAAACTGATCTCTCTTAACAACTTCATCGGTGACTTGCTTAATGCTCCATACAACTTCACATAAGAACCAATGATCGTCAGGATCCTCAGATCCATCTCCTCTGAAAATAGGTAACCTCATTTCATCTGTCATTGATTTTCCTTGGTTTCTCGACTGAGTCTGTACTAAATTGCTTGTGACAGTACTCTAAGTGCTCTGATTACTCTGGTTACCCTAGTTACCCTGGTTACTTGGTGTTGCTAAAACAACAGGAGGAGTAGCAATACTTACTTCAACAGTAGGCGCAGTACCTAAAGTTCCTAGTTCTTCTCGACGAGGTTCTTTAGTCTCTACTTCCTCTGCCCTTGCGAACTCTGAATACTCTTCGTCTGATCGCTCTTCTTCTTCTCCATTGTAGAATCCTTTTTCTTTTGCTAATGGCCCGTAACTCTGCTTAAATAGGTTCGCAAGAGGAATATTTCTAAATGATCTCCCACTGTGCGTGTGTCCAGCCTTTGTGTCACTGTCGTTGTCTGAATTTTTGAACATTAGCTTTAAAATCAAACTGATTACTATATCTTCAAGAAATTCTTCTCATGAAATAACATCTTAATCTTCAACTTCAAAAAGTGTTGAAAATTTCCCCTAGGTCCCTTGAAGAAATACCTCTCTTCTTGACTATATGATTCCACTCTGTCAATATAAAATTCAGTAATGTACCCTCCAATAGTGTTGTCAAACCAGAGATCCACTTCCCTTGACACAACGTTATCAACTTTCTTGAATTTCTTAATCAACGTCGATGTCCAAACCACATGTGGTCTAGATATGATTTCAAACTGATTGTTCGCTAGTCTGGCTAACCACTCGTACAACTCTTGATGAACTCCTGAAAAGAAAATCTCGTACACATCAGTAAAGATGTACCTTCCCAACCAATCTTCTGTACTAATTATAGGGTTCTTGTTCTAAGCTTCGACGAAGTCCCTTTCTTGTTCTTCTATCCAGTTCTGAATTTTTGTCTTCGATGGAAACCACCTTAACATTCCCTCAAGAAGATCCTGGTCCCGACAATGGAACCATTTGTTGGCACAGGGGTAGACCCAGGGTTCAACTCTAACAACGCACCAACAAATCCTAACTACTGGCCCTTACAGAAACATCTGTGAAGTAGATGAAGTCTCACCCGAAGTAGCAATAGGAGGGTTGCAGGACACAGGTGTCTACAACCATAGGAAATGAAAGATGATTCCAAAACAATAACGCAAAATTTCCCAGAGATTCTTAAAAATATTATGCTTAACTTTGCGAAGTAAGTTATATATTCTTATCTTTGACATGAAAAGTAACAGTGCAATAACAATGTAAAAGGTAGTAAATAACAAAGCATCAACCACATGGAACAACAGTATTTTACGTGGTTCACCCTCTCCCTAGGGCTACGTACACATAACTGTGTTTATTGATAGAATAGATGGAGATATACAGTTCTATTTGTGCACTCATCTGCATATCCTTCTCTCCGTTCCTCTTTATTTCCTATCCCTATGCACCCAGCTGCAGAGTCAATATTCACACCCAGTTGAAGACCCAAAATACAAGAATACCCTAAAACATAACACTTTTACATCTCAACACCAGTATCACCTCCTATCTCAACTCTTCTATACCTCTATTTATACATTCCATAAATCTTAGAAAACCATGGACCGAAGCCCAGGTGCCAAAACCCTAGGTCCACATAACCCTCATTCTAAGGACTTCGTCAACCTGTTCTTCCTTCTTCTCTGCGAGGTGCTCTAAAGAACCCATTAGTGTCTTCTTCCGCTTTTTGACTTGTCCACGATTTATATTCTTTGTTGCTTTGTCTTCCTTGATCTTCTCTTTCAACGACTTGCTTTCCTTTACTTTGTTCCTTCTTTTATGATTCTTTAACCACTTCGACCCTTCCTCAGTTTGTGTGTCTTCTGCGCACTTCATACTTTTTCTTTCTTATTCCTTAATCTTCTCTTTCTTCCTTAATACATGACCAAGGGAAAACAAATCACTCGTCTAGAACCAGAGGGTGTATAATTTCTCGAGGATTGTCCAGAAATTTTGCAAAAGTTCAGAGATGCAGGGTGGTTTAACTTATGTTCAACACTCCATGGTTATCATGAACAAGTCTCTATGATTTTTGCACAAAACTTTGTTGGATTTGCGAAAGTGGTGGGTAAGGTTCTAATACATGTGATAGAACACTCAATCGAGACTGCATTCAGGTTATCTGTGTATGGGGAGAGATGGTGGAAGAAGGAGAAGATGTCTATGGAATTTGTAAATCAGTTTTTACTTCCAGAACACCGAAACCCTAACTGGAGTCAAGGTATCCCACAAAGTTGGATGAAGAAAGAATGGAAGACTTCTTTAATGGTTATTCGTAGGTACATTACATGTGAAGGGAGATTTTCCCTTGTCCATATTTATCACATTAGGTTTCTGATGCATTTGAATGGTGATATCCCTTTGTGTTTTCCTTTCTTTTTATTAAAGAGCTTTTCAAAAATGTCTAAAAGAATACAGTCTCACCATGCAACTGCTAGTAAAAGTATTTTTCACCAAAGACTGATCAAAACCCTGGTTATGTATGCTTTGGGAGAATTCCAACATTCTTGGGACTGGTTAATTGAATCTCTTAAACTCGAATAACATAGACCCAAGCATAAAAATTCTCTTAAGAAAAAATCTAAAAAATAAAATAAGGTTCCTAAAACCCCTACTGTATAGTGAAAGAGAGTTCCCATGTAGCCATAGTAACCTGATCCAACAAAATAAAGTTGCAGTTACAACAGGAGACAGAGGATTTGAATAAAGTTTTCCCTATAGCCAAGATCACCAGAACACAGAAAAAGAAACAAAAAACAGAGTCAGAATTAGAATTTCAAACTGAGGATGAGCTCCTTGTTCCAAAAGATGAGCATGTAGACTGAAAAGGGATCCATGTCAGAGGATTAACAAAGAAGAAGTCTAATCAATCCATACATAAGCATGATGAACCTGTTGCAAAGGGTAAACATAATAAATTAAGGAAGAAAGGAAAGAATAAATGAGTGGTGAATTATCCTAGCAGATCTAAAACCAGGGCAACAAATAAGCTAAGATTGAATTCAAAAGGCCTATTCAATCCTTCTATTAATAAAGAAAATGTGATTGTCATTGATGATGATACAGTGGAAAGTATAGAGGAGGAAAAGGGGCAGTCACCAGTAACTTCTTCACACAAGTTGAAAAAGGATAAATTGGAGCTTGAAGATGAATATTATAATGAACCTATGAAAAAAACATAGGAAATATGAGAAGGGTAAACAAATAGCAGAACACCTAATGAAGCATGTAACTAGAGCATCCAAAAATCTTAGTTTAAACACTAAAGCTTTATCCAACCCTTCTATGAAAAAGGGCCATTTGACAAATCACGAAGACAATCCAGTGGATGCTGAGATCAAACTAGAATTTGATTATTTTCCAGAGACAAAGGAGCTACAATATTTGCAAGAGATGAAAATCTAAAAAAGTGTTGAAGCTGAAGAGATTACTGGTGGTTCATCTTCAAAATGTCATAAGCATGAATTCAAAGTAAAAAAGACTAGGTTTTTTATTGATCCGAATTGACCTACTCTAGTTGAAGAACATCCAAAATTTAGAATGGAAATGAGAGATGAAAAAGACAGGGTAAGAGAATTTCAAAACATAATCATGTAGTTGAAGCAAGAAAAGTGTATGATAGAACAATGGAATGCTAAGCAACAAGAAAAGTTTCAGAAAATGAAAACAAAGAAGGATCAACAAGCCTTGCTCAAAGAGGTAAGAGAGGAAAACATCAAATTGTATTGGCATAATGTGGTTTTGAAGACTAAGTTGAAACAAAGGAAGACCAAAGGTTCTTCCACTATCATATAGTGAAGGTTTCAAATCCAAGGAATCCTATAATTTTTTACTTTTTGATGAATACAAAAATACCTATGCTAATATTTTGAAAATGTTATTATAAGCTACACAGTGACAGGGTATTTCCGAATAGGTAAAGATTTTTCTCATCACAAGTAGGAGTTTCTATTCTCCAGGTCATCTTGGAGAACCAACTCAACATCATATTTACTCCTTACTTTGTGAGATCTGAATATCTCATCAGATAAAAAACTAGCCTATATTCGACATTAATTATCTGAAGACTAGATTGTAGAGATTCAAATTATTTGTATGAGAGGATATATCTCCTAAATGTTAGCTAGAAGATAGGATCTTATCTAAACTATAATCTAGAAAGTAGGATCTCCAGAAAATAATTGTGGTGTTTAAAAAGAGATCTAATTGACAAAATTAAAGGTTGATTTGTTGAGAACCATTGACCACTTTTGAGAAGACATTGTAATACAAAGAACTATTTCATTTTGATACTAAATGGAAACGGATATTTGATGGTTAGATTTCCATTTTTGTCTCTATTTCTCTATTTTTCTTACGTGAATACATGTTAATCTTTTGCTAAGAATATGATTGTATCTTGTTTGTGAGTAAGCTAGTGAAGACTTGTTGACGGGCATAAATGACACATCGTCGACTAGAAGGTCAAATCCAGACCGGGGTTGTCTAAATAACCCAAGCCATTTGGAATGAAATGATCTGACGGGTTTAATGGCTCCATTGGCCAACTAAATTCCTAGAAAGAAATCAAACTAACCTATAAAGCTATGATACTAAGTATGTAAGTTCGATAATTTACAAATGTCAAAAATAGAAGTATGGCTATGTGCATATGGTTTTGAACAATGTATATACAATTTTCAAGTTTTGCTAGATGTCTTGCAAAATCATTGTTTTTTGGAAATTGCTTATGAAGTAGATAAAGAAATCACATACATTTTATGTTTTTATATTTAAAATCTAAAGAAGTAAATAATTCTAATCAAACACAATTGAAATAAGAACAGAATAATAGTCAAAGCCAATTTAAACTACTCTTATTTCATTGATAAATAAAATAACAAAATAACTAGAATACAAGTAAACTAACCCGTGGTTAATCACCTAATGAGTTATATCTCTGTGCAATTCAAACTCCTATCTATCCTTCCTATGAGGAAAACCTGTAACAAGATGGTACTAACATTCCCAGAAGCAAACTCAAAGGTATTTTCGGAGCAGGAACATAAGAGTAGAGTAATAAACACACAACTCTGGTGATCTTGCAATGATGAACACTTATAGTGAAAGAAATTTAATATTAATCATTCATGTAATACATCATTTAACATCAAGCATAAATCAATGATATTTAAATGAAATAATGATCACATATGTAATATATGAACATAAAATTACAGACATAATTAAAGTGTTGAATAATATGAAGTATTGACATATGATCATAAGACTAAAGCTATGATAAACGTAATAGAATTCCATAATATAAAAGGCAAAACACAATGGGTAAGCGCCACGTTGGTCTAAAGCCGAGGAGTGAGTAGCTTGTCCATACAGTCTTGAAAGTTACATGTCCATAATTGTGTCCCAAAATCCAAGGTCCCTTCACTACCAAGAGTGAACAATATTTAAACTAGTTTAGGTTTCAAATGCTCATATCAAACAAGATAGAGTTGAATCCAAAAAAATTGGATAATATTACAAAAATAGTGAAAATAGTAGCCACTCATGCATGAGTTGGTTTTTTCTAAATAAGCCAAAGTTTTATAAACATAAAAAAAAACAGGAACTACTTAATATTTGAACGTATGATTCAAAGTGTTTGTTCCATGCAATCAACAGTATAATCTTCCATTTCCTGTAAATAGAAAAAACTGATTTGATATTCAGAAAAACAATTGCTAATTATTATTTAAAAGAGACTGGATACAGAATCATAGATTTTGTAGCTAGTCTTATTTTTAACAAATGAAATAAAAAATTAAATCTACTTGTTTCATGTTTTCATAACATAATTGAATGAAATCAAAACAAAATCATTTTACGATTAAAAATTAGCCAAAGAGGGATCTGACAGTTTGGAATTTATAATTTCCTTGAAACTGGTTGTGTTCTTAATGATTATATTCCCGACCCTTTTGAATCGTTTATTCTCCCTCTCTGTGTGTGCCTTCAAGGAAAGGTTCTCTTGTTCCAACAGAGCATTCTGAGCAGCCAAGCATTTAACTCGAGCCTGTAAGAGAGGAACATCGGTATAGTAACACTCTATCCAATCAAGACAACTATCACAGTGAACCGGGGTAATGGAAGATCGAAGTGGATCACAGTCGACAAGGGGTGCTTAATTTTTACATGTGGTTTGTTCCAGGTTGTGACCGATACCTGAAAATAATTCTTTACCCTTAAGACACGGGGGTAAATTGGTCATGAAACCATACTTCTCATCATGGGTAATAACCTCTCTCCTGGAACACTGATTTTCTGGGTCTTCATGACGCAAGAAATCATCTATCTCACGATCTGAACACTGATCATCGATCTCAATCGGATCGATCGAGCTCAAATGATTACTCTTTCGATTTAATAGTTTTCTAGAAATCAAACGACCAACATTATTATTCTTGAAACTTAAATCCATGCTCTGTGGTTTCTTTCCCTTACGAAAATTCTTCACAATATGTTTATCATTAACATTTAAACTAGAATCGTTCATAGGAATAAGACGATCCTTTTCTTTTAATTCAGAAATTACTTGTTCCAAAGATATTCCAGGTGAAAACCTACATGGTAATTCTTTATCCACAGGGGTTTCATAAACAACAGAGACTGATTCAATAAATCCAGGGCCATCAATTGAATTAATGACCTAGATTTTAGTTACTGGTCTATCTGAATTAGGGTTTATAATTAAAAGAGGGTTAATTGTAGCGTTGGCCTAGGTGAATCCATTTCTGATCAAAAAGGTCTCCCAATTGTCACCTATTTTCGACAAGTGATAAACCAACAAGATTTTAACGAGTCCATGGTGAAATGTACTCGAATTGATACCCTATCACTTATAGTGCTTAGACATTTTTTAAAGACTCATCAACAGGTTAAAAGGAATATCCAACTCAAAACCTATGAAATTCATAAGCAGAAAAATGTGGTATAGAAAAATTATCCCATATCGGCCTTCAGATGTAACAAACTGGTTCAGAATTAAAAGGAGACTATGCCATCTAGGTTTTGATAGAGAAATAGGAATACCTTTTGTATCGCAAGTGGTTTCACAGGAAGCCATGAATAAAATCCATGGGACATCTTCTAACTTAGCATTCTTAAAATATCTATCGCATTTTAATGGGAGTCCTATCGCCTTGCTCATGAAATCCTCGGTTAATTCCAACTGTATATCCCCAATATTGGCTCTAAAGTCATCAAAAGTTTGTGCAAAATATTTTTCAACCTGGAGATTATAGCCTTTGAACTTCTTGAGGAACACATCCCACCCATGAGCCTTTAGGTCGTCAATTGCCTTATCATGGGATAATAAATCTTGGCATCCGTTTAGATTGATACGAACCACAGGTAACATTACCACTGTGAAAAGGATGCAACATATATCAGAAGGGATAGGTTTAGGTTTCCAATGGATGAGCAATAGAGACAATTTTAAGCGGGATGTAATAGCACAAAAATCGAAGAGTCTGGGGGATATCATAACTTGGACAGGAGAATTGGGGAAAACAAAAACCAGAAGGTTTGTAAGACTCCAAACTATTTGTCATGATGAGTGCCAAATCCTATAGAGTACAAAACCCTATGCGCATAATGAATGGTCTCAATAATGTTTCGGGCCAACAAGGTGAAACAAAGACGCAAGTACATCATGCCTGTAGTAATTTGCATGAGTGCTGATACGACAATTGAACTCATGAGGACAATATCAACAGTTAATCAAATTTCTTGTGCATTCAAACATTTCCATAATGAAATATAGGACCAATGAATTCATAATAACCATAATACACAAAGATTTCAATAGTGGATTAATCAACCATTTCATAAGATTTGAATTTTAATCATATATGGGTGAATTTTTAAAACAGTATTTCTAAGGTAAAAGATTATGAAAACAAGCCAAGTTTTATGTTTAAATTCATGCTTAAAGTCATGAATTAAAAATAAAACAAACGAAAAAGAAAACAAAAAAACTCAATAAAATAAACTTAATCCAATCATCGCCTCGAAACTCAGAAACATAAACATTTACAAATAGAAGGTGATGGAAGCTACAAAAAGGTATAGTCCCTTTCGATCATGATAAGTGTCGAAAATCATGTGTGGCTGCCAATAATGGCGACGTACTGGGTGAAGCGGTTATCTCTGCATCACCAGAAAATTCATGTTAGGGTGAACCAGATGAAATGATTTTTTCTAAAATAGTTAACAATAGGTCAAGCATACTGATCATAACTCAGAAAATAACGCAATTTAGCATCAGATGTATTCTTGTCTAAAATAATGTCATCCGGTGTTTGGATTAGATTATGAGTGTAGTGATTGTTTATGCAGTTGACTTCGATATTGTTGACAGGGCCACTGCTGCCAGTAGGCATCCATAGCCTCGGCAGGGATGTCATTTGACCCACTCTAGTACCTCTATCCTTTCCAAGAGTCGTCCATTTATGATATGAGCCATATTTTTTCTTTGATCAAATTGAAAATAGACTTGAGGGTCTTCTTAGAACCTGGCATCGCTTCACTGCCATTAGGCTTGTTCAGTACCCCAACGAAGTTTCCTTGGTATCATGCACGCATTTAACCGATGCCAGCAGACCTGTTCAACATCCTGACGGGTTTACATACACTTCCCACACATTACCATGCTTTCAACCCTCTAGAATTTGTTTATATTTTGCAGAACTTAATAATATTCAAGAGGGTGGGGTGATACTGAAAATCTTGTAGCTTGGAATGAAAATTTTGATCTTTTACCAATTATTCTTCTATTTTGATGACCTTCATTATGATTTGGACACTTATATTTAATTTAGGAAATCATCTCGAGGACGAGAATGTACAATTGAGTTGTTTAAATCAGAACAAAAGAGCAGAACATAAATCATTAGGTGAAATACCTCTTGAGAGCCTGGCCATTCACTGGGAAAGTGTCTGGTTGTCCCTCCAAATTATGTAGATGGAAAGAGCTGGGACCCAATTTTTTAGAAATTACAAATGGTCCCAGCCACAGATTCTGGAACTTGATGTGTTCCCCCTTTCCCTCGTGATCTTTGTACCACTTGATAACCAACTCTCCGACATCAAAATTCCTATATGAAGAAGAATTTGAATCAAACCAGCTTTTTACAATTTGTTGATGCTGATCGAGTTTCTTCTTTTCTTGTGTTCTCACTTCCTCTAGTTTTAATAAGGCATTTATTCGATTTTCTAGAGGAGGTCACTCCTCTTCTTGAACTTTCTGTGACAATTGCAGAGAAGGAAGTAAAACATGCAGAGGGAGAATTGCTTCTCTTCCATAAACGAGGAAGAAAGGGGAATTTCCAATAGAGGCTTTTGGGGTTACCCTATCAGCCCAAAGTGCATTATATAGTGCATTGTGCCAGTTCTTGTGATTTTATGAGACTGTTCTTTTAATAATCTTGATTAAATTTTTGTTTGTTGATTCTACTAGGGCATTTCCTTGAGGGTAGTAGCTTTCAGAATACTTCAGTTTAATCCCTTTTTCCAGAGCAAAAACGTTCATATCAAGGGATGAAAATTAAGAGGAATTATAAAAAACCAGACATTCGGGAATTCTGAATTGAGTGATGATATGAGAGTTCAGGAAATATACTACCTAATTTGTGTTCACAACTTTTAAAGGTACAGCGTCGGACCATCTAGTAAAATAATCCATTGTTGTAAGGATATACTTGTGATGCTGTGAAGAAGAGGGATTAATTGGTCCTATGATGTCAAGGCCCCATTGTTGAAAAGGGGCATCTACAGTGATAGGCTGCAAAGGGAATGCTTCCTTTTTCAACCGTCCTGCAGCCTTTTGGCAGATTATGCATTTACGACACAGTGCATGTGCATCTTTAAACAAGGTAGGTCAATAGTACCCAACTCTTAACACTTTGTGGGCAGTGGTATCTCCACCTAAGTGACCATCGACTTCACGTGTATGAAGTTCAGGTATTACTTGTTTTGACTCTTCTTTCTCTAAACAATGCATAAGAACACCATCAAAGTTCTTTCGAAACAATAGATCATTTATTAACTGGAAAGATGTAGATTTAAGCCTAAGTGCTCTTCTGTTTTTAGGATCAAGATTGCAGGGAGCAGATCCATGTGTCAAATAAAATCTAATGTTCTCATACCAAGAATTGGGTGCAACTTGTGCACAACTGATCTTTTTTTGGTTGTGTTGATTTATAGTTGAGGTGTTCATTTGACTTTCTTGTTCTTCAACTGAATCGGCCACTAGTTTACATAGGCCTTGACCTCTAATAATTTGTGCAGGAGTTATTTCAAGGTCATATTCCTATAACAAAGTCATCCAATTTTCCCTTTTCTCACCCAAATCTTTTTGTACTAACATGTTTCTCACAACAGGATAAGGAACAATAACCTTGGTTCTGGATTTCAAAAGGTAAGACCGGAAGTGTTTCATTGCTTTGAAAACAACATATGCATGTTGATCTATTGCTAGATAATTAAGCTCTTCTCCTTTAAAATCTGAGCTCATGAAGGCAATGGGTATTTCATTGCTTTCAACATTTTTCTGTGTAAGTACAACATCATAAGATCAGTCAGAAACAAAGGTGTAAAGAGTGAAATCCTGAGAAAAATTGGGACTCATCAAGGAAGGGGATTCTATTATTACTTTCATAATTGAGTCGAAATCCTGACTTTCTTGTGGTCCCCAATGATACAAAACATAATTTTTAATTAAATTCTGTAATGGTCTTACCATTTCCGAGAAACTTGGGACAAACCTTCTGACGAAATTAATCTTGCCCAAAAAGGACTGCATGGATTTTTTGGAAGGAGGGGGGATTTTAGCAATAGCTTGGTTTCTTTTAGGGTAATTAATCATTCCATCCTTAGACACTATAAACCCAAGCAGTTTACCTTGATCCACTGCAAAGACCGATTTCTTAGGGTTGAGAGATATGTCGAACTTGCAGCATCGTTCCAGGAGAACCCTGAGGTGAGACAAGTGATCTTTCTTGTTTTTAGAGAAGACAGTGACATCATCAAGGTAGACGACGACTGACTGGTTAATGAATCCACAAAAATAAATATCCATTTCTATCTGAAAAGTGGCACCGACGTTTATCATTCCAAAAGGCATTTTCCTGTAGGCATAAGTGCCCCATGGGGTGCGAAAGGTGGTTTTAAGATGATCTGAGGGGTACATGAGGACCTGGTTGTATCCTGAAAAACCATCTAGCAAGGATAGTCTTTCGGAACTAGACACTTGTTGTAGGATTTGTTCCATTAGAGGAACAAGGTAGTTGTCTTTATCAGATGTCTGGTTTAAGTTTTGAAAATCAACACAGAGTCAAATTTCACCAGTTTTCTTCCTTATAGGGACTAGATTAGACACCCATTGCATCTTCCTAACTGGGAAAATTATCTTTGCAGTTAGTAATTTGTTTAGTTCTTTTTTAACAGTGGGTTCCAATTTAGGATGCATCTTCCTCAATTTCTGTTGAAAAGGCTGAGTCTGGGGTTTCATAGGGATATCATGTTGTATGATGTTAGGGTCAAATGTTTTCAAGTCATCATATGTCCAAGAAAAAATGTCATTAAATTCTTTAAATATCTTTATAAAATAAAATCTTTCTTGCTCAGAACATCCCTTTCCAAGATTAATATTTTGAGGATTATCCTTTGTTCCTAAATTAGCCGTTTCATAAATCAAAGAAGAACTGTTAGTTTTACAATTTATTGTCCTTCTAAATTTATCATGCAAGTCATAAAATTTCTCTAGTCTTATGATAGATCTGGGGATAGAGTTTACCAACTCGGATGTAGATTCAAGAGATCGAGGATCAGATATTACCGTGAAATTTCGGAGGTTCTCTTCATGAGTACCTTCATCAATGACTGCACCTTGGAAGGTGTCTTCCATATGTAGGAAGTTGATAATCTGTTGGTCATCATCGAATAATCTCCAATTTGTAATGTTATCTGGGACCGACGGCCTGAACAACAATTCAATTGAAAATGCATTAGGGGAAAGACCTTCAGCGGGAAATAGTTTAGAAGCAACATTGGCCAATAAATCATCTTCTGAATTACTCAATCGAGGAATGGAATTTATGTTGAATGATGAAAATTTATGCATTAGACTCCATACCTCTATTTGGTAGATTTTTAGATATGGTGATAAGCAATGTATGGTGTTTCTTACTTGCCTAACCATGATTTATGAATCACCAAATACTATCAAATTCCACACGTTGATATCCAAATATTTCCTGAGTCCTTGTAGAAGTGCTTCGTACTTGGTCATCTTATTAGTACATTCAAACTCTAACCGACAAGCAATAAAAGTCTTATTACCTGTAGGATCGGTGAGTACACAACCAACACCTACTCCTTCTTTGGATTTGTATCTGTCAAAGTATAAGGACCATATATGTGCATCGTCGGAAGTACTTGACATACTTGGCAAAGTGGATGTCTGGGTACAGGTTACAACTTCAGATTGCTGCACAGGATCAGTGATGGGGGAGATTTCGGTCATGAAATTACCAAAGAAGGTATTCACTCCCTGTGTTTCAAATGAATTAGCAGATGTAATGAAAGGTTCATTTGTATCATTCAGATCTGTTACAGTATGCTTAAGATAACATTCTCTGTTTATCCTGATTTTGTTGGGCTGCCCATTTTCAGGCAGCCGCAAGTTAGACCAATCTGTGGAAAAGTAACCGTGCAACTGTTCTAACCAATCCCTACTTAAAAACAAGCCATAAATTTCAGGGATATAAAAAACGATAATATCAATTATCTGATGAACCTTAGGATTGGACGATAGTCTAATCAGTACATTCTTAATCTCACCAATTACTTTCACATTTGTTTGATCCAGTTGAATGATTTTAAGATAAGAAGGTTTAACTTATGCATTAATTTTTTGGCATACAGATAGAGGCATCATGTTTGATGATGCGCCGGAATCAACCATACAATTATGTACATTCATATTAAAAATTCCAAAGGTTAACAAAAAAGGCGGGACATTTTTCCAAGTGTTAACATCATAATTCTGTGGATTTTTTGCGGTTGTCCCTAAAACAGTTTTATTTACATTGGCTACAGTTTTTTTCTGAAAAGTCCCTTTTGTCTCACGGTTCAGATATCTTTTTAGTTGGGACGTTCTTAGTTGTGTTTGAATCAATTTCTACTGATTTTTTGCTACTAGAGTCGCTCTTTTTACTGTTTTCAGCGATACTTTGAAGCATTTTTTGCAAAATAAGGGGGAATTTCAGTAGTTCAAAAACAAAAATATTATCCCTCAATTTTTTCAGATCTTTAATTAAATGGCATTCTAAAACTAGGGCTATTAAGCTTTGTTTAATTTCAGTTTTCTTTGACTGCTTTGGAATCACATTTTTACTTGCTTCAGAAGGGGGTTTGTTTTGCATTTTCCTTCTTGTGTTGTAGGGGTGGACAGTTTCAAAATTCGCTTGGAAAATACTATCCGATAAGTGACCGAAAACAGGGGGAGATGAGTCTTCCTCTTCCAGTACCTCTTCCTCAACTACATCTTCAGAACTTTCAGGAGGAATAGAAGCATAATTATCATGTGCTTCTAAGATGGTTTGCAAAGCATACTATAAACTTTCAAAATTTAGACCTTCTGTGGTCAGGTTTGGCCGGTTAGGAGGAAAAGGTTTTCTGAAAGGAGGTTTAAAACTTCCTTTTCTTGTGGATGCCTCCTCGACTGATCTCTTCAAGTCGACGACTTGATTGGAAAGTTTTTGGAAATCTTTCTGCAATATTTCCAAGTCTAAAGTTTCTTGTTGATTTTCAGTTTAAGGAGGCCTAGTGAGAATCTCTATTTTCTTCTTAGAGGATGAGGTTGTTTCAACTTCACTACTAAGATTGTCTTTTAGGCTCAATATATATTTATCAATTTGACTTGCTTCCTCAAAATCTTCTAACAACGTGTTCTTTTTAGAACTTTTGACCCATATGGCTATGCTATTGTGCAAGGATTTGGCATAATATGCAACAATTAAACTTTCATCGGGCATCGAATCTGCTGGGATTTTTTTCGTTAACGTCAAAAATATTTGGTTAAAGTCCTTCACTTTTTCCTTAGAATTCATTTTTAAGATGGAGAGTTCCATAACCAAGACTTCAGGAGATTTATCATCTCCAAAGTTTTCCAAGAAACAAGTTTCAAACTTGTCCCAAGAGATGATGGTTTGGGGATGTTGAGCAAAATACCATGTGGAGGCATTTCCCTCAAAAGTATAATGAAATAATCTGCATACTACATCCTCGTGTTCAACACTTTAGAGTCTAATGGTCAACATAAATTTTTTGATGTGATCCTCAACAGATTTCTTTGAATCCGGATCAAATTTAGGCATCCATTTCTCTGGATGTTTCGGTAATGGGTGTTGGGGTCCAGGTACAACCACGACATCTTGATCAAGCCAAGTTCTGGCAGGATTATTTTGGTTTTCCATGGGAGTTGGTGGTGTCGAAGGCTGAGATGGTTCTGATGAAGAGCTGCCTTCATCTGAATATTCTCCTCCTGAAGAGGATGGAGAAGAATCAAGTGGATATGGTGGAATATCATGTCATCCTACTCCAGGAATGAGTGTTTCAGTAGGATTGGTAGTATTTACACATAAAGGGTTTTGGAGAAGACCAGTGCCTTGAAGTTGTTCTCAGATATCCGAGAAGTCAAGGGGTTTATTAAGTGGCCTACCAGGTTGTCTGATACGGGATAGGGCACTATGTGTTCTTATGAGTGACTGACGAACAATTTCTTAGACGTCGGCCCCTTGAGGAACCGGTGTCACTGATTCAACGGGAATCTCAGGATTATCGTTTGAGGTAGTTGTTGTTTCAAGTGTAACATTATTGTATGATAAATACACATTACGACAAGAGTGCGAGTGTGTGGGGGAGGAGTCTTGCGACCTCCACGTGCCATAAATTTAATTAAGGCCCTCCTTCTAGCGCCATTTGTTGATGGGCGTAAATGACACACCATCAATTGGAAGGTCAAATCCAAACTGAGGTTGTCTAAATAACCCAAGTCCTTTGGAATGAAATGACCTGACAGGTTTAATGGCTCTGTTCGCCAACTAAAGTCCTAGAAAGAAATGAAACTAACCTATAAATATATGATACTAAGGATGTAAGTTCGATAATTTACAAACGTCAAAAATAGAAGTATGGCTATGTGCATATGGTTTTGAACAATGTATATACAATTTGCAAGTTTTGCTGGATGTCTTGTGAAATCGTTGTTTTTTGGAAATTTTTATGAAGTAGATAAATAAAGCACATACATTTTATATTTTTATATTTAAAATCTAAAGAAGTAAAGGATACTAATCAAACACAATTGAAATAAGAACATAATAACAGTCAAATCCAATTTAAACTATTCTTATTTCATTGATAAATAAAGTAACAAAAGAACTAGAATACAAGTAAACTAACTTATGGTTAATCACCTAATGAGTTATATCTCTGCGCAATTCAAACTCCCAGCTATCCTGCCTGTGAGGAAAACCTGTAACAGGTTGGTACTAACATTTCTAGAAGCAAACTCAAAGGTATTTTCGGAGCAGGAACATAAGAGAAGAGTAATAAACACACAGATCTGGTGATCTTGCAATGATGAACACTTATAGTGAAAAAAATTTAATATTAAGCATTCATGTAATACATCATTTAACATCAAGCATAAATCAATGATATTTAAATGAAATAATGATCACAGATGTAATATATGAACAACAAATTACAGACATAATTAAAGTGTTGAATTATATGAAGTATCATATGATCATAAGACTAAAGTTATGATAAACATAATAACATTCCATAATATAAAAGGAAAAACACAATGGGTAAGCGCCATGATGGTCTAAAGCCGAGGAGTGAGCAGCTTGTCCATATAGTCTTGAAAGTTACATGTCCATAATTGTGTCCCAAAATCCAAGGTCCCTTCACTACCAAGAGT
Source organism: Picea engelmannii (assembly GCA_009831015.1). NCBI lineage: Eukaryota > Viridiplantae > Streptophyta > Pinopsida > Pinales > Pinaceae > Picea > Picea engelmannii. The sequence continues at coordinate 127,284 of ML822402.1, forward strand.
GAATAGTATTTAAACTAGTTCAGGGTTCAAATGCTTATATCATACAAGATAGAGTTGAATCCACAAAAAATGGATAATATTACAAAAATAGTGAAAATAGTAACTACTCATGCATGACTTGGATTTGTCTAAATAGGCCAAAGTTTTATAAACATAAAAAAACAGGAACTATTGAATATTTGAAATTATGATTCAAAGTGTTTGTTCCATGCAATCAACAGTATAATATTCCATTTCCTATAACTAGAAAAAACCAATTTGATATTCAGAAAAACAATTGTTAATTATTATTCAAAAGAGACTGGCTATAGAATCATAGATTCTATAGCTAGTCTTATTTTAGCAAATGAAATTAAAAATTAAATCTACTTATTTCATTTTTTCATAACATAATTGAATGAAATAAAAAAAAAATCGTTTTACCATTAAAAATTAGCCAAAGAGGGATCTGATAGTTCAAAATTTATAATTTCCTTGAAACTGGTTGTGTTCTTAATGATTATATTCCCAACCCTTTTGAATCGTTTATTCTCCCTCTCTGTGTGTGCCTTTTGGTCAAGGTTCTCTTGTTCCAACAAAGCATTATGAGTGGACAAGCATTTAACTCAAGCCTGTAAGAGAGGAACATCGGTATAGTAATGCTCTATCCAATCGAGAAAATTATCACAATGCACTGGGGTAATGGCAGATCGACATGGATCACAGTCGACAAGGGGTGCTTAATTTTTACATGTGGTTTGTTCCAGTTTGTGACCGATACCCGAAAATCCATCTTTACCCTTAAGAAATGGGGGTAAATTGGTCACGAAATCATACTTCTCATCATGGGTAATAACCTCTCTCCTGGAACATTGATTTTTTGGGTATTCACGAGCCAAGAAATCGTCTATCTCACGATCTGAACACCGACCATCGATATCGATCAGATCGATCAAGCTCAGATGATTACTCTTTCGATTTCTTAGTTTTCTAGAAATCAAACGACCAACATTCTAATTATTGAAACTTAAATCCATGCTCTGTGGTTTCTTTCCCTTACGAAAATTCTTCACAATAGGTTTATCATTGGCATTTAAACTAGAATCGTTCATAGGCACATGACGATCCTTTTCTTTTAATTCAGAAATTACTTGTTCCAGAGATCTTCTAGGTGAAAACCCACACAATAATTATTTATCCGCAGGGGTTTCATCAACAACAGAGACTGATTCAGTAAATTCGGGGCCATAAATTGAATTAATGACCTGGATTTCAGTTATTGGTCTTTCTGAATTAGGGTTTATAATTAAAAGAAGTTTAACTGTAGCATCGTCCTGGGTGAAGCCATTTCTCATCAGAAAGGTCTCCCAATTGTCACCAATTTTCGACAAGTGATAAACCAACAAGATTTTAACGAGTCCATGGTGAAACAGACTCAAATTGATACCATGTCACTTATAATGCTTAGACATTTTGTAAAGAATCATCAATAGGTTAAAAGGCATATCCAAATCAAACCCTATGAAATTCATAAGCAGACGAATGTGGTACATAAAAATTAGCCCATATCGACCTTCACATGTAACAAACTGCATCAGAATTAAAAGGAGATTGTGCCATCTACGTTTTAACAGAGAGATAGGAATACGGGAAGCCATGAATAAACTCCATGGGACATCTTCTAACTTAGCATTCTTAAACCATCTCTCTCTTTTTAATGGGAGTCCTGTCACCTTGCTCATGAAATCCTCGGTTAATTCCAACTGTATATCCCCAATCTTGGCTCTAAAGCCGTCAAAAGTTTGTGCAAAAGATTTTGCAACTTGGAGCTTATAGCCTTCTAAATTCTTGAGGAACACATCCCATCCATGAGCCTTCAGGTCGTCAATTGCGTCATCACGAGATAGAAAAGTTTGGCATCCATTCGGTTCGATACAAACCACGAGTTCCATTACCAGTACCATTGTGACAAGGATGCAACAAATATCAGAAGGGATAGGTTTAGGTTTCTAACAGATGAGCACCAGAGACATGTTTAAGCAGGCTGTAATAGCACGAAAATCACAGAGTCTAGGGGCTATCATAACTCGGACAAGAGAATTGGGGAAAACGAAAACCAGAAGGTTTGTAAGACTCCAAACCATTTCTCACGATGAGTGCCAAATCCTATAGAGTACAAAACCCTATGAGCATAATGAATGGTCTCATTAATGTTTTGGGAAAGCAAGGTGAAACAAAGATGCAAGTACATCATGCTTGTACGAATTTGCATGAATGTTGATACAACAATTGAACTAATGAGGACAATATCAACAATTAATCAAAGTTCTTGTGCATTCAAACATTTCCACAATGAACTATAGGACCAATTAATTCATAATAACCATAATACACAAAGATTTCGATAGTGGATTAATCAACCATTTCATAAGATTTGAATTTTAATCATATATGGGTGACTTTTTAAAACGATATTTCTAAGGTAAACGATTATGAAACCAAGACAAGTTTTATGTTTAAAATCATGCTTATAGTCATGAATTAAAAATAAAACAAACAAAAAAGAAAACAAAAAACTCAATAAGGTAAACTTAATCCAATCATCACCTCGAAACTTAGAAACATAAACATTTACAAATAGAAGGTGATGTAAGCTACAGAAAGGTATAGTCTCTTTCAATCGTGATAAGTGTCAAAAATCATGTGTGGCTGCCAACAAGACTTTACTGTTTGGTTGTTCATAATCATATTTTTTTCAAGTACTTTTCTCTTGCTTCTTGAATGATATTTGGGATCAAGAGTTTCATATGTGAATAGACAAATTGAAATCTTACATACTTCTTTATCTTTCATATTACTTTTTCCATCTGATTATTGGATTGACTACCATTTACTAAGTCATTGAGATGTGAATTTTCTCTTGCCTATTTGAGTTTGATATTATTACATTATCATTTGCCCAACCTTCAAACCATTTCAAAAACCCAATACAAATATTTATCCATAAAACCATTGCAATAAATTGATGATGCCTTAGCTTTCCCTCTCATAGTCAAGTGCAACTTTAGGGAATAACACCTACAAAGATTTATAAAGATATGTTTTTGTGGTTTTCTCTCACAAGGGTTTCCAAATTAAACTATGTGTATTGTGATTTGTGTTTACATGCATTTATTGTTTTAAAGTTAATGAATGATTGATGAATGCTAATTTACAGTAAAAATTATATTATATTGATTCAACCCCCCTCTCAGTATAAGCATAATTTAAACAATTGGTATCAAAGTAGGTTCCTTTGGAAATAGTCTAACCGCTGAAATGAAGATCTTAGGAGAACACGTGGTTAGTCAAGAAGGTTTCTCCACAAACAGGGATCCATTCTTTAACAAAGAAGAAAGTGATGGATATATTTTTGATATTAACAAAGAAGAATTCTTGTTCATGGCCATGGATACAAATTATACTAATACATAAAATGAATATAATTGGAAACAAAAATCAGATTAAGGAGAAGGAGAAATTGTTGGGGAAGTGAATCATGAAGCATAAGTTGTTAGTACCTTAGAAGAAATAGATAAACTCGGGGAAAATAATAAAAACAAGAAAGAGAACTTGCAGAAATATGAAAATAAGGATCATGATATTTATGAAAAATAAAAAACATTTATCATCCTAAATACTAAACTAGAAGAGGAAAAAATGATAGAAGAAGTGGTGAGAAGCTAGTTGAAAGAAAAGGAAGAAAATTGCGAGAAGCTAAAGGCTAGAATAGTTTCCTTAAGAAAGGAACTAGAGAAAACAATTGAGAAGTTGAGTAGAAGCTTGAAATTTGGAAAAAGTATTGAAATATTAGATAATATCTCAGTCACCAAAGTTCACCATTCATCAAGACAGGTCTTGCCTATGAAGAAAAACAAAATACCATCGAGGGTGATGCAAGCACTAAGGTCACAAACCCATCATAAAAGGGAAATGAATAAAAGCCTAAAACCTATGCAAATATTCACATGTCTCCATCAACAATGAAAGTAGCAATAGGAAAGGAAAGTATGACCAACATAAAATTGATTCTACTCACAAGAACACCAAGAATGAGTTCAAAAGAGCTATTCCACCAAGAAGGCCTTTCACAACTTGGTACCAAAATATATTTCTTGGCTATTGTTTTTCTTGCAACAATTTTGGTCACGAAGCACTAGATTATAGAGCTTATACAAGAAGTGATCATATGAGAGGTATAAATAGAGGTTCTTATAAGACCTTAAAAAATGATTACGTTAGAAACAAAACCATAATTTCTCATGTTTTTTTTGATAGAATCTACAATTCCTTTGCTCCCCTACTTGATTACAATACTGAATGTTATAAGTGCAATAATTATGGGCACATAGCACGTGATTGTATAATAATCATAATAAAATCTTATAAAAAAGAAGAAGGAAGAATATGTTCTTACCAAGCATAGAGAAGAATACACAATGGTGTGGAAAAGGAAGTAAGACGAACCAAAGAAGGAAGAATGTGGACTTGTAATATATGCTCAAGACAAAGGAATCCAATGGTACATTGATAGTGGATGTTCAAAACACATGACAGGGAATCAAAACAAATTTCTCACACTAAAGGAAGAAAAAGGAGACAATGTTACTTTTGGGGATAATGCGTTTGCAAGGATAGTTGGAAAAGGTACATTTAGTCTTGATAATGGAAAGACTAAAACAAAATATGTCTTGTATGTTGAATGGTTAAAACATAATATTCTAAGTGTCAGTAAAATGTGTGATCAAGATTACAACCTCACATTTCATTCTAAAGGATGTGAGATAAGGAAAGTAGGTTCAAAAATATTAGTGGAAAATGAAAATAGAACCCCGAGCAATGTATACATTCTCGATGAAGTCAAAGGAGAAAAATTTTGTATGGGACATGTAAATGAAATTTGGTTATGGCATAGAAGGATGGGTCATATAAACTTTGAAAATCTAGTAAAAATCAACAATACACAAGTAGTAAGAGATATGCCAAGGATCTCAAAACCTACAGACACTGTTTGCAATCCATGTCAGCACGGTAAGAAAACAAGAGTTAGTTTTTTAAAAAAAAGTACTCAACATCAAATCCATTGGAACTTGTACACACATACCTTTGTAGGCTAGTAAGAATACAAACTTTAAAAGGTGAGAGTTATTTATGTTTCTTATTGATGATTACACAAGAATGACATGGGTTACATTTATTAAAGAAAAATCTGAAGCATTTGAGAAGTTTAAAGCTTTCAAATACCTAGTTGAAAATGAGACTCATTTAAAAATCAAGTGCTTAAGATCAGACAGAGGAGGTGAATTTACCTCTTATTAATTTGAGGAATTCTATTAGAATCAGGGAATCAAGAGACATTTTTCAGTAGCAAGGACTCCATAAAAAAATGGAGTTTTAGAAAGGAAGAACAAAACTATACTAGAAATGGATAGAACAATGTTAAATGAAGCCAAACTACCAGACACCTTTTGTTGACAAGTAGTTAGAAAAACCGTCTACATTTTGAATAGAGAAAAAATTAGAGTGAACAACAAGAAGACATCTTATGAATTATGGAAAAGTATACCAACTACAGTTAAATACTTCAAATTATTTTGGAGCAAGTGCTATATAAAGATAAATGAAGATAATTTAAGAAATATTGATTCTAGAATATATGAAGCTATCTTTCTTGCCTATGCATCTAGAAAAAAGGCCTACAAATTCTACAACAAAAGACTGCACAAGGTTGTAGATAGTATTGATGTAAGAGTGGATGAATAAATACCTAAAAATGAAAAGTCACAAACAAATGAATATCCATAGGAAAAAATCTACAGAGAACGAGAAATGGAAGAAGAAGGGGAAGAAAAAATGAACACACAAGAAGAAATAGAACACCAAGATCCAAAGACACCATCCAGATTTGTTAAAAAGCATCATATAGAAAATAATATTCTTGGTGATATATATACAAGAGTTCATACTAGAAGAATATTGAAATTTTATTTTCTATCTAAAACTAATCCCAAGAACTTTGCACAAGCTAGTCAAGATAACTATTTGGTTAGTTCTATGAAAGATGAACTAAAACAAATTGAGAAGAATGAGACATGGGAACTTGTTCCCAGACCAAAAGACAAGAATGTGATTAGCACCAAATGGGTCTTTAGAAACAAATTGGATGAAGATGGACAAGTAGTAAGAAATAAAGAAAGATTGGTCTGTAAAGGGAATGCTCAAGTTAAGGGTATTGACTTTGAAGAAAACAAATTATCCACTTGCAATATTATAAGCAATACAATTTTTTTTTTGCATTTGCATGTTTCAAGAACTTCAAATTCTATCAAATGGATGTCAAGTATGTGTTTAAAAATGGAAATTTGGAAGAAGAAGTATATATTGAACATCTAGAAGGATTTCGATTTTCAAAAAATAAATATCATGTATGTAGACTAAAGAAAGCACTATATGGACTAAAGAAAGCTCCTAGAGCTTGGTATTCAAGACTTCACAAATACCTACAACAACAAGGTTTTAAAGAGGAGCTATATAAAATAATATTTACACCGAAACTGATAATGAAAATCTCTTAATCATTGTTGTTTATATGGATGATATCATATTTGGAAGTAATACTCGTAGAATGAGCCAAAAATTTGGAGAAGAAATGAAAAAAAATTGAGATGTCCATTCTTGGAGAATCGTCATTATTTATAGGGTTGCATATCTCTCAATCGTGAAAAGGAATATTCATTTCTTAGACCAAATATTTCAAGGAAATGTTGAAGAAATTAGGAACGAAAGAATGTGCACTTGTTAGTACACCCATGATAACAAGATGTAAGTTGATCAAATATGGTGAATGTATAGAATAAAACCAAACATTGTACAATTCGATGATTGGAAACCTACTATATGTGACAACATCAAGGCCATACATCATGCAAGTAGTAGGATTGGTTGTAATATTTCAATCTGCACCAAAGGAGACACATCTACAAGCAGTAAAATAATATTCATATATCTGAAGGGAACATTGGACTTTGTCTTATGGTATTCAAGAAGTAAGGAATTCACTCTAACATCATAAATAGATGCAGATTGGGAAGGAAGTATTGATGAAAAGAAAAATACCGGTGGAGGAGAATTATTTATAAAAAAATATCTAGTATCATGGTTGAGAAAGAAGAAAACATCACTCTCTATCCAAAATAGAAGTTGAATTTGTTGCAGCAATAGCATGTTGCACACCATTTCTATAGATTAAGATGACACTAAGGGATATAAAGCTAGAATATGGTCAGCCAATCTCAATCATATGTGAAAAAAAAAGTTCAATCAACATTTCAAAAAATCTTGTTATGCACTAAAACATGAAGCATACTCCCATAAAGTACCGCTTTATAAGAGAATAGGAAGACAAGAAAAGTGTCAAGTTGGAATACATTGCCACTAAAGAACAAGTTGCAGATATTTTTACCAAACCTCTTCCCAAAGACACATTTGAATATCTCATACAAAAGTTGGGAGTGATATCCCTCTCATCTCATCGGTAAAGGGAAGCACAAGCTGAGGGGGAGTAGCCCTTTTCCATTGATGTCAAATTGTGAGAAGTTGCATACATAGGAAGAATTGTAGACACAAGGAGAGTTGTAGATAGGGGGAATATTACAGAATTGACTAAGTGTCTTCGTCAATGAAAAAGAGTGAGATAGTTGGAAATATTGTTGTCATTGATGTCAAATATAGAGGGAGACTATAAATTTCCAAGATAAATATTGCACGACTGATATTTTTGGAAATATTGTTTTTGTATTTTTTATGCTCAATTTGGATACCCTATATTTGAAGCCCTTTTTACTCTGAATACCTATCTCAAATGGGAGCATAGGATATATGGTTGAAAATTTTATTTTGAGACCTTTCAAATAGTATATGGCGCTCCCTCTAACTCTATAGGAATGAGGAGATATGAAATATTTTATCAGGTTGGCCCAACCAGAAAGTACAGGTCGAGCTAGATAGTTTTACAAGTCATGCCCATAAGTGAACAAAGAAACACTATAAATATAGGATAGATGTGCGCATTTGAAGATTTTCCAAGAAAGAAGAGCAAACACAAGTGCATAAAAGAGATCTGAGTTTTGCAAGAGGAGTTGGAGAGTATTCTTGGGGTCTAAAGGTGCGCAAGAGGATTTTTATTGGAGTTTTAAGGGTTTTATATGAAGGACTAAGGTCTATGATGTTGCAAAGTGTGTTGTTTTGAGGTTGTTATGTTGTAGTATGGAATTATATTTTGGTAATGGTGCTATGAGGTTCACTAGGGCATGAAGGCTAAATATGACTAGGGTTTGAAGATATGTTTTGGGTATGAAGAAAGGAGATGCATTGAAGAATGAAAGTTAAGGGTATGATGATGTTGTGAAATGCACGAGTTGTGAAGAATGCAGGTGAAGTCAAAAGTACTTTGTGTATGGAGATATTAGATTGGTTCCTACACAAGTCTTACTGAGTTGGTGCTCAATTGAGGAGATTGGTGTCTCTAGTAGTTTGGTGCCTACACATTATCTTGTTGAGTTGATGCTCAGCTGGAGAGATTAGTGTCTCTAGTAGGTCTGTGCCTACAAGATTTATAAAGATATTTTTTTATGGTTTTCTCCCACAAGGGTTTCCAAATTAAACTTTATGTATTGTGATTTGAGTTTACATGAATTTAATATTTTAAAGTTAATGGATGATTGATGAATGGTCATTTAAAGTAAAAAGTATCTTATACTAATTCACCCTCCCTCTAAGTATAAGAATAAATTCAACAAAAAAAAACTACATTTCTATCACATTATGGGAAATAATTAAGGCATTATTAATTACCATGTATTTTTTGAATCTTGAATGTAATAAGGTTTTGATCCACCAAAATTTCAATTGGTAGTGCCCCAATGCTATGAACATGTGATGATCTAGGAAAATATCAAGATGATTCAACAATGGTGACATCTCCACCAACATGTGTATTGTATGGTATGTTATGGGAAAGGGTGGAATCTTCCTCGAGTGGGGGGTATGTGGGCAGAGGAAGAGGGATGAGTGGAGGGACTTTGACCAATATATGGAGAGGTAAATAATCTAGTTAGTGTGTGACTAGTGATGGGACATGATGATGGAGTAGGTGAATGGCTAGTGCCTACATCAGCCTCATCAATAGGCTCTACTGATATCAAAACATCTTGCAGAAAAAATGAATTTGATAAACTATAAGAGAACACTAAAATGTAAAAATGAATATAATAAATTAATAAATTTAGAAGTTGACACATACTCCATGTTTTTTTTTAGTCACCAAAGTGTTGTGCTTATGCATCACAACCTTCTCTAGCTCATCTGATTCAAACAATGGAAACAACACTTTGTTGCATTCTTTAAGGATTTTCTAATAGTGGCCAATGGGTTGTGATCATCAAATAAGTAAGCATTGCAATCCACATCCATATCAGGTGTGTATTCCTACCATTACGTGACAAGTAGATTCGATTGTTGACTTCAATATTTAAAAATAGAATAAAATAATGAAATATCTCTAAGATATTATGGCCTTTAAGGACTCCAAGGGAGGCTTATTCTGATCACCTTGCCACATTATTCAAAGAAATGTTAACTACACTATAAGACTCATGAGATATTAAAATTAATTTTCAATATAATAAAACATAGACATTAATTAATTAGATATGTAAACAATGAAACATTACAAGTACCCCTACAACAAAAGTTCCTACATCTATTCTATTCAAATCATGATTTATCAACAACACCTCCCTTTCTACTATTTGTTTTATTGCACATACTACTATTGAATTTCCATCACGCCCCTCAAATATGCAATTGGGTGGCTTTCTCATTTTCTGGGTTGTTTACTATTTATAAACCCGGTTACAACTTAAAACAATAATGAGAGGGGGGGTGAATCATTATTGTATCAAATTTCTCAATTTTATTTCCTTTCAACAATTTAAATTTATTTAGAAGTGCTTACTTAATCAACAATACCTACAGATATAAAAAAACACAACACAAAAAACACATTACACCAGGATTTTTATGTGGAAACCCAATGTGGGAGAAAACCACAAAACATATTTCTTTATGTTCTTTTGCAAGCAACGAATTTCAATTTATAATTATTCAGCTTGAAAAGAACCCACATGTCGCAGATAATGAGGACATAAATCCTCTCAATCACCAACCTGTCGTATACAATGAGGAAACCAATCCTCTCAGGCACCAACCTGTCATAGATAATGAAGACATCAATCCTCTTAGGAAAAAACCTGTTACAAATGATGGGGACACCAATCCTGAGTGAGATTCAACTCACCCTAGCACCACCCTATCACTCTGTATTCAATTTTTAAAAAAAATTCTTATAGAACTGGACCTTTCTCTTCAATTCAAAAACATTTTGATATGTCTTCAGTTCAGTTTTGTTGAACAATTACATGAACTTTTTCTTCCCTTCTCATCTGTGCATCACTCAAATAGAGCACATCCCTATTTATAATGTTCTTGCTTGAGTTCCTCTTCCTATATGTGGATGTGTAACTGTTATACTGTGGATATATCTTGACCAGATCAAAGTCCCGTTGGTTACACTTTTGTCTAAATAAAGTATGTGGATGCATGATGGTTATATTGTGGAAAAATCTTGACTAAATCAAGGTCCAGTTAGTTATATGTAGACATACTTCTATGTAAATTGAGAAAAATTCTTATCCAGTTACAACTAGACATTCTTTAACTAAATCAAAAGGACCAAGTCTTCCGAGGAATGAGCTCCATCTCATCTCCAGCAACAGAACCTAGTCTTATCATAGCATCTCCTCAAGAATGACGCGAAAATTCACATTCTCGTCTACAGACCACCTATTGCGTAGATAGAATAAGAGCTCAATAATCAAGTCACAGGTCTTCATCCTATCGTACTTTCCCTATAGTGCGCTCACCTAGTCACCCCACTAGACTGTTAGCACTCCCTAGTGACTCACTCACTTGATTGCCAAACTTCCACTCATTTCTTTGCATTCCACTCCATTGCTTGTCACACAAGCTTCATCTCGTCACACTCCACTACGCCAATCATCACATTGGATCAAAGTTCCCTTATATTTTCTTTTGCACAACTTCCACACATTCCATTGTAGTCCATTTCATCACACTCGCTTCATCTTATCACACTCCAATACATTGTTTTTCACACTATTTCAAAGAACTATGCATATTTTCTTATGTGTCATTGATCCTTTTGTCCTTCGATCCTTCTGTGCACTTTTGTTTTCATGCTTCTAGTACTTCCTCTGTATGTTGTTGTGCTATAATTTACCATATCCATGAACATTTTGACATCAATGGAAACATATGTGGAACAAACTCTCCCTTTTTCATTGATGGAAACCAAAATATCCTTCTTCTTTGTTGTGAAAGGTGACTTCCAAAACAATGGCCTTGATGTTAAGATACTCCCTTCCAGTGTGTTCTACTACAAGCTTCTCCCCCTTTCAATGTGTGCAGTTGAAATATTCTCCCCTATCAATGTGCGTAGCTGCAAGATGCTCCCCCTTTCAATGTGAAAAACTTCCAAATCGATATGCTAAATTGCTCCCCCTTTCAATTTGAATCAACATCAAGGTTTTGTTATTTTTCAATTTGCACAACTACAAGATGCTTCCCCTTTCAATGTGCACAACTTCCAAATCAATATGCTAAACTGCTCCCCCTTTCAATGTGCATCAACATCATAGTTTTGTTATTCTCCCCCTTTGATAGCAATGACAAATAGAGTCTTTGGATATTCTCTACTCCATGCCTCTTTACACACACAAAACCATCCTTAAACAAAATACCATCGATAGCCATTGCAAAATTCAACTGTGCGCATCTCCACAAAAACAAAATTATCCCTGATACAAAAAATGGGGCACTTTTTAAAGTAGTGAACTATGTTCTTTACTGAAGAAAGGAAGAAGATATCACCCCCAACATTTTTCTGAGATACTCAAAGGGTTCTCTTGGTAATGGCTTGGTAAAATATCTGCAATCTTCTCTTTGGAAGGAACATACTCTAATTTGACCACCCAATCCTGAACTTGTTCTCTGAGAAAATGATATTTGATTGGTATATGCTTAGTCTTAGAGTGTTGAACATGGTTTTTAGAGAGATTAATAACATTGGTATTGTCACACATGATGGAGACAGGTTGATCACAGGGAACTTGAATATCCTTGAGATTTTTTTTAATCCACAATACTTGAGTAGAGAAGGATGTTGCAACTATATATTCGGCTTCATCTCTAGAGAGAGAAATGGAAGTTTGTTTCTTCTTGAACCAGGACACTAAACAACTGCCAAGGAAGAATGTGCCTCCAATGGTTCCTTTTTTGTCATCAATACTTCCTTCCTAGTCTGCATCTATATAATCTATGAGAACGAGGTTTGTGTATTTTAGATACCACAACCCATAATCAATAGTTCTTTGCAAGTATCTAAATATTCTTTTAATTGTAAGAACATGAGTTTCCTTAGGATTTGCTTGAAATCTACCTACCAAACCTGTTGATTATATGATGTCAGGTCGTGAAGTTGTGAGATAGAGTAAGTTTCCTATCATATACTTGTACATGGTTTGATATATTTATGTAGCATCATCATCTTTGTTGAGTTTGCGACTAGTGGTCATAGGATTGCTCACTGGTGCACGGTTTGGGATGCCAAACTTCTTCAATATTTCGTTGAGATATTTACTTTGAGAAATGAAAATTTCTCTTTCTGATAAATGAATCTATAGACCAACAAATAAGGAGAGTTCCCCCAATATAGACATCTCAAACTCTTGTTTCATTGCAGCTACAAACTTCTTACTCATTAATTCAATGTTACTACCAAAGATAATATCATCAACATACACTACGATAATTAACAAATCATTCCCTTCAACCTTGATGTATAATTTTCTATCAATAGTTCCCTTTTTTAATCCTTCCTGGTGCAAATACATGTCTAGTATGTAATACCAAACTATTGGAGCATGTTTTATCCCATAAAAAGATTTCTTTAATCTTCAAGCACAATCCTTTTTTTTTTTTTTT
>ML822403.1:0-22580 GCA_009831015.1 Picea engelmannii
CCTCAATTTGGCTTTTATAGCTAATATGTTCCTGTTAGTTCTCTATTTTATTAATGAAAGCACATGATTTTAGTTTTGATGTGCTTTGTAATTTATGGCTAGAATCAGAGTATTTCCCACCTTTGAGAATAAACGACAACATTTCTTTCTTATGCATATCAACCAAGATATACTCCTTATCCAAATCATCTACTTCATCAACCATATTGTTATAACAATGATCTTTTTGTTCTCCATGAAATAACTCTTCAAAGTCATAAATCTTTATAGATTGAACTTCAGAAATTTGATCTTCATGATCTGTTTGAAAATTTTCAAGCTTGAATGGACAACTGAAAAATCTTTCTTCAGACTGTTGAATTTTTTTATGTAATGAAAAAAATTTATAGGAGTCTGAAATCATAAAATTCTAAATATCATCATAAACAACAAATGGTTGTTGATCTTGAATACAAACAGCAAGACGTTTTGACCTAGTGATTTGTTGCTTAACAAATTGATCATCATCATGTGATAATTCATTCTTATGATGATCATCTATATAATTAGCTTCAAAAATAGAAAAAATTGATTTATTAGCTTCAGGATCTGGGGAAGAATAAAAATCTGAAAATGATACATGAATATGTTGAAGAAAATGAGAACCTAGATCAGATTTTCATTGTCTATATCCTTCCTTGGATTCCTCTCTATCCAAATATGATTTATGTTTCTCATAAACTTGTTCATGTTCCAAATATTCATCCAAAACTCGATTTAAGAGCCTTCCATAAGCTCAGATGTTGTCCTCAATCTCCTGTGCATCAGTGAACATCTTCTCCAAGGACAAAAGTTTCCTTTCTCTGAGATAAAGAACTAGATCAGGGTCATGATGAGATGCTATGTAAAATAATTTGGCAACAGTTTCAGATGGTCGAATGTCAACAAGCATGTTGAGATAGAAGTTGTGGAATCTCTTATTAAACTGAGTGATAGTTTCATCTCCCTTATTCAAGGCATAGAATTTTGATAGGTATTGTTCAAAGGATTTGTTCTCACCCCAATACCCCAAAAACACATTACGCAAATCAGTCCATGCACTAATAGAATTAGCCTTCAAGTTCCTAAACCAGAATCCAGCATCTCCCGGTAATACTGGAAAAAGGTTCTCATGAACACATCCTCATGAATAATTTCAAAAATATATGTAAACCACTCAAAAGAAACCATGTGTTGCTCGGATGTCAAATGGTCTTCTCCATTGAACCTAGGAAGATAATCTGAAAAATTTGGAGGATACTTATGGATGATGAGTGGCAGTTTCAGAGGTTTGTAACCTTTCCTGATCTTGGATTGAACATCAGTGAGTTGGACACAAAATGGAGCAGTAATGACTTGAGGAGGTGATAAATCAACTTTGTTATTCATAGCTTTACAAGATGGGTCAAATTCAGGAGGAATTGAGATATGGACCTCATTCTTACATGGTTCGGGCGAAGGAAATGGATCCAAATCAATGATGCAAGAAGAGAGAAAATCTTCTTATTTCTAGGAGGGATATACAATGGAAATCTTATGATCATCAGAATATACAAAGCATAGGATGATCATTTTTACATGCAAAGGGAAAGACGAGAATAAGCTAATGAACAAGAACAAAAGTTCATGGATAAAACTAACAAACTGATACCTGTTTTTTCCCCATAGTCTCTTCATTTTTCTATCATTCAGATTCTTCTTCCAGTGGATTATTTTGATTGTGGAGTCACCGGGTGAAAGATTGCAGTCACTATGTGTGTCTGGCTTTTTTTCACCATCAAAAACCATATTTCATCGTTGTCATTCTCCCAGGGAAATATTGCTTTGTTACTACATTCCCTGACAACGATGCCAGAAGATGTTGGTCCTAAAGTCTGCACCTGACTGATAAAGAGCAGATCTAGGCCACCTCAATTTTGGAATGGTTGGTTTTTTATTTTGTTGGTCAGTTAGAGGGTTGGTTTTACCAAGACAAGAGCATGGTTGGGTTGGAAAAATTATATGGATGAGGGTCCTCCTTAGTTGTTGGCATACAAATGATAGACAAGTGAGATAATAGAGGTAAAAATAAAGGGAAACAACAAACCACTCAGTGAATAATCTGATGTAAGAAGTTTAAGTCTTAAAATATCATTTCAAGGCATTAAACATGTATCTAAACACAATTACTCCCACAGGTTGCAATAAAAACAAATCTTCACCAAAGCATTCATTGTTTTATAGGTTGCATATTAGTAAAGATAAGGTATACAATCGTTAAAGGAATGAAATGTGCTTCACACAAATAAAAAATTGTATTCAAGATAAGATAAAAACACATGAATATTTGGACAAAACACATTGTCATCAAGAGTATATTCACTAGGTAGAGAGCTTTAATCCATGCATAGAAGAGGTTCAACTAGTTTGATGTATCAATATTCTTCCCCAAAAATGGAACCCCAATAACATACAAAAATTGCATATTTATCAAAGTTGTGGAGGCTCTCGTCCATCTGGAACCGAGACTTAACTCTACACTATCAGTTGGAGAACAACTAATTGACTTAACTAGATATTGCTAGAGTATAGTAATGTATACTCTAAACTTGACTAAAAAAAAAGAATTGGTTCATATCAAACATATATGACCACTTATTATTCCTTAATCTAAAATAGTCTTGCACTTAAATGACTAATACTGCTACTAGCCATAAAACTAGATTGATTCATATGTTGGAGTGAACTGAGCTTTAACAAAAACTGACTAGGACTGGCAGAACTGAGTTATGTATCGAGCACTGGTATACATGCATGATTTTGGAGGCCAACTGGGAGATAACTGGATATTTGGCAGCTTCCTCGAACTTTATCTCCTCTTTTACAGCAGTAAACTAGAACAAAACTCACCCAGAATTCGCAAATTTCTACAAAAAATGACTTCAAATACCTCTTTGATTCTCTCATACCATGATACCTGTGTAAACTCTGAGATACTATGATACCTCTTTGATGCTTTTTTATGATCGTGCATGTATGCAGGCACCATTCAAATGGTTGAAATATTTAAAGTAACATATTAAATTATAAAATGATTTCAAAAATTAGTGCGTCAATCCTTGTTTGCAATAATAGCCTCGTTCTTGCAATCAACTATGTTCTACATATAAAACATTGTTATACCTGCTATGAGCTCAACCAATGGCTAACTTGATGACAAGTATTTAAACCCAAACCATGACATGTAGTTACCCTTCATGAAAACAAAAAGATGATGTAAAAACAAATCAATTAAGAGATGTAATGATAAAACTGAGTCATTTAGTAATGGGGGAACCAACTTAATCAACAGAAAAGGTATGATTTTTTATGAAGGTATAGGGTAATGAGAGAGGAGGGGTAGGGGTGAAGAATTAGGTCTCAACACTTTCGTTTCTAACAGAAAGTGCCAATCTAATGTTGAGAGTGTTGTTTTTAAAGGGGCAGATCCAATGTATTAATGATACCATTGGGAGGTTCGATTCAACCTAGATTTGTTTCAACATGACCATCACCAACAGCTGGAGGAATCTCTCTACATTTACTCTTTCCTATTAGTCCATATTTGTCAAACAACTATAAAAGTTCAGGAATTATAGTAGATTGGTACCAGATATGTTGTTATATTTGTTGTTAGAGTGATCTATTTGAGTTATTATCCATTGTAATATGTTTCTATATAATAGAATGGAATAAACAAGTTGTTTGGTACCCACTTCATGCATGTTTGGTAAAATAGAATAAATAGTCAAAACCATAATTTAGAAAGGAAATACAACAACAGCTAGAAGATTATTTTACAGTGGCATAATGGGATGGTTACAAACTCTTTGAAGAAAGTTTTGATTGAGCATTTAACATGAAAAATACCAGCAACCACACACAAATGTAACAGTAGCAAACAGAGGTAATTTGCATTGGATTTGGGCCCATAGACCAAGCGTTTGACAAAGGCCATGAATCAGAAGTACACTTAAACCATTATAGAAACCTAAAAAGGGTGGTTTAACAATGGGTTTGGAAAAACCAGCAAAGTGGTTGTCATAAGTCTTGAACCAATAACACACAAAAAAAATTACAACAATTAAAAGGGGGCTAGTATAGTGAGTTTGAGGTATTTCATCAAAGTTTTTGACGGAAGTCCTAGACCAAACAAACACTAACTTTTTGTAGTAGTGAATACTATTTCATAATAGCCATAAGGTGGATTATTACAGTGGTATCAAAGCATGCAGTGAAAGTGTTTGACAAAATTCCTGAGCCAAATAAACACAAAATATACCAGTAGTATAGGAGGGGATTTTACAGTGGTAGCAGAGCTAGTGACCTTGCCATCTTGTGGGGAAATTTGATGAAGGAAAAAATGGGGAATTGATGATAAGGACAACATTCCTAGGAAAGAAAAATGAAGTCTAAACAAAAACTCATGGCTAAAATATAGCAACTTCTTCATTCAAGTAGGATCGATATAGCAGCAATCTCATAGAAGTTTAGAAAGGATATTGAACTAGTCACTTATTGCAGGGAATATAAAGAGTTGGGTGAGGAATTCCAAGCTGCCATGTCACTAGAATCCTATTGCACCATCAAATTCGAGGATAGAGATTGGAACAAGGAACTCTTGAAAATTCTAGAGCAGAAGTGGAGAAGAGGTGATACAGGAGGATCCAAGGAATTCTCACAGAGGTCCAGGAGGATATGGAACACTCATAGAAGTCCCAAGGGTCCATAAAATCTCAAAATTTTATCATCTCAAATGATCGTGAAAAGGACATCATTGTGTAGATCTCGTCGTCAGCTTTCTAATGGCACAAACGACAAGTCAAACAAAGTCAGTATGCAAAAGTTATGAGAATTCAAAGTTCAAGTCAAATGGAAATAGTCAAATGAAAAAATTCAAAAGGAAAATTCAAAGGTGACATGTGTCACCACTGCAAGGGTGATACATAGCACATGATAGTATAGGATGTACAAGTGATGTGGCATGATAGGTTGGTAACTAACTTGGCAAGTCATACAGTCCAATTGGACTAATTATATGTTGATACGTGGCATATAGGTACAAATGGACCAATGAGAGGTTGGCACGTGGCAGCCTCTTATTGGTCGTCGTTGGTCATGGTTTACCAAAAAAATTTGGGAGTCTAGAGGATCAAACCCACAACCTCCCATAACTTTACCAAAGCCATTGTTACCATTACACCACTACATTAGTTCTTAACCATATGTGGTGGAAAATACATTTAAAGTTGGTTAAGTTTCATTTGGAGGGAAAAGGGGCTGAGGGATAAGCCTCCAGCCCCTGGTTTATGTAATATTCCATGTGACCAACCATATACCATATATTCTATGTGGGGGTTATTAAACATTGTTTAAAAAGTAACTATATTAATATATAGTTATAACCACTACCATATATAATATATGATTATAACTATATAACAAATAAAAAAAATGAATGTTTATTTGTGGTGGTTCGAACCTGGAACCTCCGGATTATATTCTGGAGGCCTAACCTTTATGCCAACCGGACTGTTTGTTACGGGATTCCACTAAAAATAGAATTAAGTTGCCATAAGTTGCAGATAGAGGTTTGGGCCCGTGGCCTATTTAATAGGCATGGATCCCAAGACCTGCACACATCCCAAGATGGCATGAATTCTAATGCAGGTCACGGTTCCCGAGGTATAGACTATCTTAAAGTACCTGCAGTAAGGAAGCTAGTTTGGTGTTGCATAGAAATGTGTGCCAAGAGGTATTTTTTCATAATATAGTCAAGTTTATACTAGTTGGATTCGCTTTTCTACGAGGATCGTGAATTTGAATTATGTTTTGTAATTTGAGGTAAGTTGTTAAAGTCTTAATTCAGATTGCCATTAATGATTTTTTAGCGCATTGTTTTACATGTTGAAGAGGGTGAAATTGAGCTAGTTTGGAATTTGGTCGACTTTATAGTCAAATTTCTCAAAAATTCGTAATGGTGAACTCATTTTATTGTATTGAGGAGTGGAATTAAAGAGAGTCCATTAAAATGGATTTTTGCAAGCTCGTGATGTAATGTAATTGGTGTTTTGAGATGAAGGAGAACATACATTTTATTTAAAAGGACTTTGAAGATGAAGTGATATATGTCATTTACATATTTAATTTGAGTTCTTTTATTTTTTGATGTGTCACCTCATCATTCTACAAAGTAATCATCATTTTATGAGTTTTTGGATAAAGAGCACATCAAAAAAATTCTACAAATCACCTCAATATGATCAAGAAATTAATTTTGAATCAAGTTAGATAATTCATGTATATATGGTAAAGAAATAAGTGGTGTCTAAGGATTTTCGGATCAAGTGGTATCATAGCTAGTTTTAACATGTATTTGCAAGATGTTGATGAGACATGATATCCAATAGTTTAGTTGGTGAAGATTGTGAAGGCTCTTATCAAGAGGACAACATGAGTAAAGTTCTTGTTGGAGGCACAAGAACATATCCATGTGGAGGAGAATACAACTAGCCATGATGAGGAGGTGTGCATAGAGGAGGACCAAGCAGTGATCTATGATGAGGTTGTCGACACTAGTTTGTTGGCAGGATTTGTTTCTAGTATCGATGATGAGGGGGAAACATATTGTCCCTCTAATTATGATTTCGAGGACCATGACACTAGCATCCATGTTGGACAGATTGATGGAAACTATGTTGAGGATGTTTATGGTGATGAGGGTGTGTTAGCACCTAACTATGATGATCATTCAACACCATACCTTGTTTATGATTCCTCTTATGACGAGGACGTGATGGTACCCACATATGAAGTAGGATGGGTGTTTGAGACACCATCAAAGGACATGGTGTTAGGAAATGAGACACACTTCCATGCAAAACCTAGCAGAAGAGAGGAAGAAAGATATAACCAAGAAAGCAAATGACAAATCAAACACACAATACACAAAGATTTTACCTTGGAAACCCAAATCGGGAAAACTAGCATTCCTTGAGTGTTCTTCTCTCTTGTTGTCTTATTCATTTAGAATAAAAGGTTACATGTCTAACCTTGGTCCACACCTAAGACAAAATCGACAGCATACCCTCTTGCTTATACAAAAACAACCATGTAGCTAATTCGACTTACATATACATTACTAGAAACCTCTACTATTACAGACTCTTGGTGATTAGTCATTCATCTAAAGATTCACAATTATCTTTTACAGCCTTACAAAACACATTCTTTATAGGTTTTACAGCAGGTAAAACCCTAAAGAAAGGGCACCCAAAAACGGTTACAGATCCATGCATATCATTGGCTACAAATACCACAAATCTTGGGATTATGTTACAGTCAACTACCAAGTTGGATTACACGTCAACTACCATTCAGCGTTCATTCAATCTTCAGTCGGTTGCTACATGCCCACTTTTTGACCACTTGTCGGGTGACCTCTTCGACTTGTTGTCAATGTCTTTACCATGTCAATCCACCTTGACTTTCACTGCAAAGAATATAACAACCCAACATTTTCCCACTTGTCTTTTTCTTTGTTGAAACCGGGAGACTATGAACTCTCATTCACATACCTAGGGCAGTAATGCCCATTGCCTCTATGCACCAAGAGAACTTCATAGCACTCACAGACTCGGTCAATGAGTTTGTTATGTTTTCCAACGTGTCTACTTTCTCCAACAATGCCTTGTTGATTTCAACCATGTCCCTCACGAAATGGTACTGTACATCAATGTGCTTAGTCTTAGAATAATGAGCAAGGTTCTTTTCTAGAAATATTATGCTTTGACTGTTGCAAATTATCTTCATATCTCTCTACTCAAAATTGATTCCTGAACACAACCTTTGCATCCATATTGTTTCTTTGCTTACATGAGTGGTTATTATGTATTCATCTTATGTTGTTAAGAGGACTATGAACACTTGTCACTTACTCATCCAGTAGACTACTCCATCGAACATTTTGAAAACATATCCATTAGTCCACCTCCGTCAATCTAGATCTCCAGCCTAGTCTACGTCGACAAATCCATCTACATTTAATTCATTGTCACCTCTAGGTTTTCCTTGGTAGCATATAGCATAACATTTTTTGCCACACAAATACATGAACACTCTTTTCACAGTTGTCCAATGCTCCTTCCCAAAGTTCAACATGTATCTACTCAACACTCCCACTGCATGGGAAATGTTGGGTTGAGTGCATACCATCGCATACATTAGACTACCAACATCACTTTCATAGGGAACATGTTCCATGTCCTCTATTTCTTCCTTTGTCTTTGGAAATTTTTCAGCAGTTAGCCTTGCTCCCATAGGAATTGGCACCTTCATAGGTTTGCAATCCTACATGTTGAAATGTTTCAACATTGTTTCAATATACTTCAACTGGTTCAAGAAAAGATTTATAGTTTCTCAATATCTCTTAATCTCCATTCCCAAAATGAATTTCACAACACCGAGATACTTCATGTCGAACTTGGAAGATAGTTGCTTCTTCACCTCCTTTATTACATCCATGTTGTTTCCAATTAGCAACATGCCATCAACATACAGAGCTACATATATGAAATTCCCATCTTCTTCTTTGGAATATATGTAGTGATCATATTTGCTTCTCACAAATCCAAAAATAAGGATGTATGTGTCGAACTTTTGGTACAACATCCTTGGTGATTGCTTTAAACCATAAAGGGATCTTTTCAGTGTGCACACCAAATATTTGTTTCCCTTTACTACAAATCCTCCAGGTTGTTTCATGTGTATTTTCTCTTCCAGGTCCCCATGTAGGAACATTGTCTTCACATCCATTTGTTCTATTTCTAGATCGAATGTTGCAGCCAAAGACATTAGTACTCTAATGGAAGTTAATTTTGCAACAGCGGGAAAAATCTCACCAAAGTCGACTCCTTCGAATTGGGAATATCCTTTCACTACCAGTTGAGATTTGAATTTCTCAACTTGACCTGTTGCATTCATCTTCTTCTTGAATACCCATTTTCTATCGATAATATTTCTTCCACTAGGTAACTTGACTAAGTTCCATGTCTCATTCTTGAGCAAGGATTCCATCTCTTCGACCATGGAGTCCTTCCAAAGTTTCCCCTCTACTAATTCGACTGTCTCCCCGACCGACTTGGGCTCATCGTCGGTGGCAGTTAACACAAATGTGGAATGGAAGTTGGGAGGACTATACCTTTCAAATGTTTGTTTTACTCTTTATGACCTCATTAAAACTAGGGTCGGTTGTTCCACCTCTTCTTTTGATTCAGTCAACTCATCTAAATCATCATCTTTGTTACTTAGTTCAAACCACACTGTATTAGGATTATTTTCGGTATGAACAATTTCTTCGAGCTTAGACTTACTTCCAACTTCTTTGAAGACCACATCTTGATTATAAACTGCTTTTCTTGATGCAGGATCCCATAGCTTATATCCTTTCATTTCTTCTTTGTATCCAATGAAAAAACATTTGACTACCTTCTTATCCAAGTTGCTCCTCTTTTCCTTGGGAACATGCACAAATGCATCACAGCCAAATAATTTGAGATGTGAAATGGTTGGCTTCTTACCCAACCATACCTCATGTGGACTCATTTATACTAGTGTCAATGAATGAGACATATTCAATAGATATTTTGCAGTGTCGACTCCCTCCACCCAGAATTCTTGTGCGAGCCCAACACCATTGAGCATGCTCCTTGCCTTGTCCATCAACATTTTGTTCATTCTCTTGGAAACTCCATTTTGTTGTGGGATATATGGTGTGGTAGTTTGGTGTGCTATGCCACACTACTTGCAAAACTGATCAAATTATTTTCCACGAAACTCACCATCATTGTCAGTTCTCAACACCTTAATATTCTTATATGTCTATTTTTCTACAAGAGATTTAAACTCTTTGTATTTCTCGAAAACTTATGATTTCTTCCTTAGGAAATATATCCATGTATTCCTGGAAAAATCATCTATGAAGGAGACATAATATAGGGATCCACCAAGTGAAGGCAGTGAAACAGGGCCAAACACATCACTATGAACCAATTCTAGAATCCCATTTTCCCTTGTCGAACCAGACGAGAACCTCACCTGACTTTGTTTTCCATATATACAATGTTCACAAAATTTGACCTCTAAATTACATTCAGGAAAGTCTTTAACCATACCTTTGTTATGCATAGCTCTAAATCCTTTTTCTAAAATTTGTCACATCCTCTTGTTCCATAGCATGGTCGGGTCGACTTTATGATGAATTGTCGAGTCAGTTTGAATCGAATCAACCCGAATCAAGTCGATTCGAGTTGAATTCGAGTCAACTTTAGGAATAACAATGTCGTTGTATCCATTCAATTCAAAACTCCCTATCAACTTGTATAGGGTTCCAATCTGAAATCCTTTCATTAATACCATCGCACCTCTGACCATCTTGCACAAATCCTTCTAAAATAAAGTGTGCACTCCTGCGTCACTCATCTTGTTGATAGATATCATGTTTCTTTCCAAACCTAGAATGTGTAGCACACCTAGAAGGGTTCTACTCCTCCCATACTACATTACCAGTCAAACTCTTCCTCGTCGAACAATTTTGGTTGTTGAGTCATCCCCCAAGAACATGTTTCCTCCTTTATAGCGTTCATATTCACAGAACCATTCTCTATTTGGTGTCGTATGATAGAATTCTCCTAAGTCGATCAAACAAACATCTTTATCTGACTGTGTATTGGTCAACACCAGGTACACATCACCTCCCTTATCTGGAGTCATCTTTCTCTCAGTTGATTGCTTCTCGTCGGATCTTGTACTGACTTCCATTGCCATCGACTTGCAGTAATTTTTGTAATTCCCAAATTTACCACATTTCCATTATCTTTTCATCGATTGAACTAGGGATTTAGATATACCCTTCGAATTAGAATTTCTACCAGAGAATTTTCCTTTATCTCTTTCAATCGGTTGTCCTCTCACCACTAAAGCATCTTTGGTCGATCCTTCCATGTTCTTTCTTCTCATTTCTTCTGACAGTAGATATGCAACCACATTTTATAGTGTTGATGTGGTTTTATTACTCCCTATAGCCACAACTAAGCTATCCCAGGATTTTGGCAAAGAATATAGCTAATACATTTTTCTTCATTAGTGATTTTAATATCCACAGAAGATGACTGGCTTATAATGGTATTAAATGCATTTAAATGCTCAGTCATCAAACTGTCGTCACTCATCCTCAGAAGATACAATTTATTTCTAAGAAACAACTTTTTACCAGAGATTTTGGTTGGTACAAGCTTCCCAACTTGTCCCACAATTTCTTGGTCGAATATTCACCTGAGACATTCAACAAAATCAAATATGTAAGACAAAGACAAATCATACTCCTTGCTCTTCTCTCAAGTTTCTCCCATTATTTCGTCGAAATACATGTCTTCATGGTATCTAGACAAAATGTTGTCCATTGTTCTCGATCTACAAGGAGATATTCAATTTTAAGCTTCCAAAGCTCAAAATTCTGGCCATTGAATTTTTCGATCTCTATTCTCGAGCTTCTCACCATTCTTTAACACGATATTTAGCACAATCTTTAAATATTTCAGACTTACGACTCTTACTGAACCTAGGGTTTATCTCAGATCCAAGGTTGTTAATACAAGATCTGATACCACATGTTAGGAAATGAGACACACCTCCACGCTAAACCTAGTAGAAGAGAGAATGAAAGATATAATCAAGAAATTAAATGACAAAGCAAACACACATTACACATAGATTTTACCCTGGAAACCCAAACTGGGAAAACCAACATTCCTTGAGTGTTCTGCTCTCTTGTTGTCTTATTCATTCAGAATAAAAGGTTACATGTCTAACATTGGTCCACACTTAAGACACAATCGACATCATACCCTCTTTCTTATACAATAACAACCCTATAGTTAATTTGGCTTACATCTACATGACCAACAAACTCTACTATTATAGACCCTTAGTGATTATCCATTCATCATTTAAAGATTCAATATTAGCTTTTATAGACTTACAAAATGCCTTCTTTATAGGATTTACAACACAAAAAACCCTAAATAAAGGGCACCCAAAAATGGTTACAAATCCATGCAAATCATTGGCTACAAATCTCACAAATCTCGGGATTCTGTTATAGTCGACTACCAAGTCAGATTTCCCGTCAACTATAGTCTGCCTTCATTCAATCTTCAATCGGTTTCCACATGCTCACATGTCAACCTCTTGTCGGTTGACCTCTTTGAATTTTTGTTGATGTATTTATCATCTTGAACCACCTCGACCTTCGACTTCGACTCTACTCGGTTGACTCACCTTGACCTTCAACTTGTTGTTGATCCACCTCAACCTTCAACTGTCACTTGATCCACCTCAAATTTCACTACAAAGAATATAACAACCCAACACATGGATCCTTCTGTCCAAGAACCATGCGTGGAGGATGTTGGAGTAGGAGTTGAACTTGGAGGTGAAAACCAACCAAAAACCTTGTGTGAGGATGATGTCACACATGAGTCCCATTGTAGCATGGTATCAAAAACCTAGTGCATTGGGTGATGTTGATGAGGGGAAAATTCTTACAGATGACAAATCATACCATTTTGATGTTGTTGGACAGAGGCTTCTAGCATGGCATGATTCTAAGGATCGATTGTTGGTGGTAGGGGATCAGATCACATAGGTATTTATCAGGACTAATGGAGCTCATCGATTCGTTGAGGATACTATGTGGAGAGCTTATATGGAGGGGAGACACAGTGGAGTGGAAAGTGGATTCATTAGTGCTCAATTATGCCTCGTCAATGATGCAATAGATAATCTGAAGTCATATTAATTGCAATTGTTTATGGACATGGATTTTGTTCTCAAGTTTGGTGAGGACAGGGAAAGAGAGTTTGAGGAGCTACATTATCAGCTGACCATGGCACTCTCTTCACCACTGATAATAAGCACTCCATCAATTTTGGAAGTCATGAAATAGGAGGGTGTGAGTGTCACACATGATGTGAGGGAGGATCCTTTTATGATGAGTTCGGACGAGGAGCATTCTAAGTTGCAGGTTGTAACGTCCCCGACCATCAACCCACTTTTCGAGAAACACTACTTCGCGGAAACATTCTCATACTTAAATATATAACATGCATTATTTATAAATAATAAACATTAAATCAAACTAAGACATTTGACATGGATTTACTGTTTTCATACTGACTTAAACAGAATTAGCAGCAATTCAAACTAGCAATGGAATACATGATAATATTACAAGTATCACATAACATGCATTTTAATTAAGTACAAAATTAAAACACATAATGATACTTATCTTTGAAACTGTAATACACCACCAACTACATGTAGACCTTCCATGAACCTCCCAGCCTTAGACCGCGATGCTCATCACTCTCAGCAGTAGGTCACCCCCGAGCTGGGACTAAGCTTCATCGAGCAAGGGAATCCTAGGCTAGGCAAGTTCAACGGAAGAAACACAGTTTATGAGGAAGGATTCTCTCCTAGGATCCACTTATGCCCACTTCTCATAGACTCTCATTCCCCACATGCATGTCCCACCTCAGGAGTATACACCTTCACTGCCACCAAGACAGTCCTTCAGATGCTAAACCTCCCTTGCCTTGGGCTTCAGCAACAGATGGGACCAGAATTCTCCAAGCTCTGTGTCAACTACAGGACTCCTTCCATGAGTTCTCACTTCCTCTGCGCACTCTCTCACCTAGAGAGAGTCACTCACAGGCCTGACAACCTACTTCTTCAACCACAACCACCTCTCTCACCTAGAGAGAGTGTTGCACATAGGCCTGACAGCCTACTTCTTCAGCTCTGTTCCAGCACAAGGAGGACAACAAGGCTCAGCAAGGAATGGATGACGGTAGCCAATCACACTTAGCCAAGGGATTGCATGGCCACAACAGCCCACAGTTACAACACACATGACATAGACAATTTCTTAGGTTTCACAGAAGATGTGGCTCGGCTTTAGAGGTGTGTGGTTATGCAGAGGCCTAGTGCAGAGACAAAACAATTCTTGGGAAGGATTCCAGTGAACTCGGACGAAGTATGGGAGAATCATAGAACGAATCAGGTGCATGCGTGAGCATTGTAAAGGATGAATACAGAGGCCATGAAATTCACAGGAATACATCGGTCGACTTCTGGTTCTAGTTTTTAGCATTGTGTGACAGGAAAATTAAGAAGAGGTCGTTCACAGACTCCAATAGTTCAGATAGTCGACGGTAGAATGGAGGATGAACCCCATCCTGGCTCAATTCTTGGGTTAAATTGCATGTTCTTAGGCTAACACATGTCACCCATGAATCTGCATGCACTCCATCAGGTAGGCATTCCCTTTTTCACAAGTTGGGGCTGCATGCGTTGCCTCTCCCAGGACTTAGGATAAAAACATACCTTTCACAGCACTTTTGAATAACAATAAATTATTATTCCTAAGGAATTAATCCCTCAAGATTATCCCCTCTTCCTACCTCTCAGTCCCCTCTCCCTTACCCATAATGTGGAATCTTAGTCCCCCATCACTCTTTCTTCGTGGTCGGTTGACACGCAGTGATGTTTATATATTATATGAATGATCTGCATAATTACATATACAAAATCAAGCTCTTGGCCTTAACACTTAGGCTCTCCAGCCTAATAAACACATAAGCCCACCAGCTTATCAATACTCGACTCACCAGCCTACAAAAAATTATTACAATTCATAATATAACTAGGGCACTACCAAAGGATATTACAATCCCCTCCCCTTATTTTTGCATTGTCCTCAGTGCAACTCTTTACATAGCATCAGATAGCTTTTCAAAATCTTCAAAAAGATTTGGGTATTTTTCCTGCATAGAATCCTCATGCTCCCATGTCGCGTCCTCAAGACTGTACCAAGTCCATTGGACCTTTACAGGCCCTATGGCTCGATTCCAGAGTTGTTTTCTTTTCTGTTCCAACATGCGCACAGGATGCACTTGCAAGACACCTTCTTGCTCCACCTAAATCACATTCCAATCAATAACATGATTAACATCAAGTATATATTTCTTAAGAAATGAAACATGAAATAAATTATGTACAGTCATGGATGCAGGTAATGCAAGCATAGATGCAACTGCCCCAATCCTCTCTAGGATTTCAAATGGCCCACAAAATCTGGCTGCCAACTTGGCGCAGTTTCCCAGCTTCAGGGAACTTCTATTAGCTTTTACTTTCAGGAAAACATGGTCACCCACTTTCAACTCTCTGTGGGTTCTGTTCTTATCAACATAACTTTTTTTCCTATCTTGGGTAGCTTTCAAATTATGCTTAATTTTTAGCATCTGTTCTTCCATTTCCTTGAGCAACTCTGGCCCAACTACTGCCCTATCAGCCAGATTATCCCAGCTCACTAGAGTATTGCACTTTCTTCCATAAAGTGACTCAAACGGGCTCATCTTCAATGATTCTTGATACCCATTGTTGTAGGCGAATTCTACCAAGTGTAGGTAGTCTTCCCATTTAAATGGTTTGTCCATCACATACATCCTTAGTATGTCTTCTATCACTCGATTCACCCGCTCTGTCTGCCCATCAGACTCAGGATGATAAGTTGTACTGAAGTTCAGATTCATTCCAAACCCCTTGAATAACCCTTTCCAGAAATTCTAGGTAAATTTCAAGTTTTTGTCAGACAAATTGTCTTGGGAATACCATGCAATTGTGCTACTTCCCTCATAAAAATATCAGCAACATTCATTGTCTTGTGAGTAGTCTTTAACGAAATGAAATGGGAATCTTTTGTAAGCTTTTCCACTACCACCATGATTGAATCATGATGATTTCTGGTTCTGGGAAATGCCATGATGAAATCCATTGTCACCACTTCCCATTTCCACTCAGGAATGGGTAAAGGTTGCAGCAACCTTGTTGGGTGTTTGTTCTTAGCTTTAACCTTTTGGAACTTCTATTACACATCAAAATTAGTCACTTCAATAATGTTGCAAGTGTCATCATTACAAGTGTTGTAAGTGTCTCATCTTGTCTGCAAGTGTTGCATCTTGACCACAAGTGTTGCAAGTGTCACAAACATCATACTGCCATCTTGCCTATGTTGTGCCTCTAACGACATCATAAGGACACTTAAGACACCTAAAATATTAGTTTTGAAGAAGATAAATCACTTGACAGGGAGTACAAACCTTTTTCCACTGAAAGAAACACTCAAATATGGGTTTTGGAGAGGAGCGCTCCCCTACCCACTATCAAGGAGTGATAACGCTCCCTGGGCCTCTTTGGGGGACTGTTTGAGCGCTCTGTGCACCCTTTTGGGGGAGTGCTACCCTTTCTGAGAGAATTTTTGGTTTGTTGGAGGAAATTAGGGGACAATCCCCTCAATATATGAAGGTAGTTGGGTTCAAATCTTGGGTCAAGGCATGATCTTAGGGAAGATCCTCGATTGAAGGAGAGGAATCATCAACTTATCCCAAATATCTCTCAAGTGGTTGGGCCTCTCCAAGGTTATATAAGGAGGCCTTCTCATGGTGAAGGGTACAGTGGAGACTAGAGAATACCAAACTTATGATCCTATAAGTGGTATGTCATCAAAGCAATCAGTGTAGATTACCTGAGCAAAGGGGTTGGACAAGGAGAACTCGAAGAAGTTGTTGCACCTTCATCAAAGGATTGTAAGTACTTTTACTTGTTCTTATCAATATATCAATGTTTGGAATGTTTCTTTCAAACTTATGCTTGTTCCACATGAGTTTGTCTACAGTATATGGATCTATATTTGAGCTAATCTCAGTAGAGTAGGAATTCCATTGTATCTTTGTTTGTTCTACAGGACCTATTAGGGAGCTCAGGATCGAAGCTCAGCCTAGACTTTGCAAGGACAAACGTCATTAATAAGGTACATATCTGTCTTCTTCTCCTTCGTATGTTAGCTTGATTAAATCTAAAAGGATGGCAATGTCCATGTTAAGAACTTTTTTGTCTTGGCCTTAGGAGTCTAGAGACCAAGAGGGAATCTGCTTGTCCACAGGAGGATTCACCTATAACAGAAATTGGTGACTCCACTGGGGAGGAGCTCTAATTTTTGTTTCCATTCCTAGATCTTGTTTTGGCCCTTTGCCCACTCATTTCACCTTCTCCATATTGTCTTTGATTCTTAGATTTATTTGATTGCCTCTTTATTTCATCATGATCACCCTAATTTGTTGAATCTGCTTAATTTTTTGAGTTTTTGGGCATTTTTCTGAACTTTTGAAGCAGATCACTCCCCTGCCCTTGCTATCAGAGAGTTAACACTCCCTAGTGGTCTTACACATAGCGTCGGAATGCTCTGGTGCCCCTTACACCAGAGCGTTACCCCCTTTTCTGTGAAAATACCTCTAGATTTTCAATTTCTAAGTTCAGTTTTTGTTTTTTTCACTTGCTCAGAGTCTCATACTCTCAGTTCATCTTTGCCATTGGCCTTCAACACCTTATTCCTGAGAATTCATCCTCTTTTGTTTGGGAATTTGACATTTTATTTCCTTGCCTTGAAGTCACTCTTTGTCTTCGCTGACCTACAGTTAACTTGTTGTTTTCTTCTCATTTATCTGACTGAGTGGAAGCTTTTGTGAGGAAAACCAAAGGTCTATGAACCTTTCCATTTGATAGTTGAGGTCAGTTTTCCATCATTTCTCTTTTGTTTGAGGTTTTTTGGTTCTTGTTTGCAAACTTGGTTATCTTTGTCCTTCTTGTTTATTCATGACGAGAGTGTATTTTTTGTTTGTGTGAGGTTTTCTTCTGATTGTTTAATCCTGAAGTCTGATTGACATTAGAAGTTTTACATCTGATTATCATCCATATATAAGCAAAAGGACATATTTTAGTGATTGGTTTGGATATTAGAAGGCATTTCTGAAATTTTTTAGCATTACATTGGATTTGAGTGAGAAACAAATTGATTGAGGACATTGCATATTAGTGTTTGATAATGAAAACAACTTTTCTCCTTCCCTTAAATAGGAATTCATCGAAAGAAACGATTGTTTATCATATTTTATGCATTTTTTGGGAATTGAGTCATCACACCATCAGTTTCACTTTCATACACCTTTTGAGTAAAGAACAGCTGCAAAATGAACGCTAATTAAAAATTATCTAGAACATTTTGTTTTTAGGATCTTCCACCAACATTAGACTAGGATTAGCACTTTGGATTAGGTTGTGAGTACAACTCTCCAAAGTTTTTCAAAACAAACATTAGCATCCTGAGATAGGGAGAGCCAAATCCAATTGTCATATAGGCTTTCTGGGATCCCCCTCTCACACAGGGATTATGCACGAGGTCACAATCGAGAGAATTATGAATATTATCCCTCCGTGGTTCAACTATCTGTAGTGTTTGGATCGTATATTGGGGGTCACTTGAGGGTATACCCACGATTATGTGTGGGAGCCTCTCAAGTTCATTTTGGACTTGTTGTCCTGCCCATACATTCAGATCAGACTGTCAACTGTACTAGCCCAGGGACTGACTGTGAGTTGGTGTCCTTAGTTTCCATAATCTTTAGGTACTTACACGAGGTGACGGTGAAGGGAAGTATTCGTTGTACCTGGAATAGACATTGGTCAAACTCACTCGGGCTCCTTGGAGGGTAAATCCACAATTACTACATGGAATCTTGCACCAAGGTGAAAGTTTGTTAAGCAAGTTGCCATTGTAACCATTCCACCATATCCTAGCCCCTTCTTGACTTGATCATGTGACGTTGGATTTCATCACCAACTAGTACGATCATTGAGAGAAGTTTTGTTTGCTTGGTTTTGATTCCTAGATTTTATTAGCGTATGTTGTTTATTTTTGTTAATTGGCCCTAGATTTTCAGCATGTACTATTATTCTCCAAAATTGATCCTGTAGATGATAAAGTTCTTTGTCGATCATGTAGGATGCAAGGGCTACCTCCGAAAGGCTACCAACCCTTACCTCCTAACCCTCCAGAAGACAACTACCGTGGAGAGGTAGAAAATCAATCTGATGCTAGGAGTGTTGTTAATCCTTTGTTAGACAATCAAGAAGGCACTTTGGTTACAGTTGAGAATCCCACTCCTCTCACTACATCTGTGTCGGTAACCCCTCTCAAACCACTTTTTCTTCATTTAGACTCCCATGGGAACGTCATAGACGAAGGGGTCCCACAATTACCTGAGAGAGCTTTTACCGAAACATATATGGGATCCACAAAACCAATTTTTGGTGATGAGTATAAGACTCATGTTCCTCCTACCACTGCAGTAGATACAAATCCCACACCTACTCATTCTGTATGGAGGAATTCATCAGGACGTGATCTCTATGAGAATTTTTAATCCATTCGACAACCCATTAATCCTCATGACCCTCCTGTTGAAATGGGACCATTCAGTCAAACTATGAATGACCCCATTGATCAGGTCATTAACCCTATTGTTATGTTATCACAAGTCCATCCTAATCCTGGACTCATCACCTCTACTCATTCCCAAGGCATTTTGATCCCTACCCCCACTTTTACAAACTTTCACTGTACAGCTCCACATGTTTCGCACGATTTTGCTGGGATATATTTTCACCCAAGAATGCAAACCCTTGCCAACCAAATACAACCGACTAGAGGGAAACCACCATCTATCAGACCTATCCCTCCTGGAATACCACCATCCTATGGTGGGCCTACCCCTCCTGGGGGATAGCCCCCTTTTCATGTTCTTTCTGGAGGACAACCTCCCTTTGCCAGTCATACCCCGGTCGTTAATATACCGTTGGCAGGGGGGGGATTTGTTTGCTAGAAACCCTTCACAATCCTTGGGAGTATCTTTGAGAAGCACAGTTACCCAACCCCACATTGGGGGGAACTCATATCATAACCCACAAGGAGGAGTATCAAATCATGTTCCTTTCGGTCCATCTTATTGACAAGCTTATTCAGGCGTCCCAAACACCACTTGGAGTCCTCAAGGACAAGAACCTTATCCACCCCAAGGGTCTAATGTTTATCCTCCCCCTAATGTGTATCCACCCCTGGGATCTACTTCTTACCCTCCTCAAGGGAAAAATGTTTATCCTCCTTATGGTCAAGAAAATCACCCAGCTTATAATTCTCAGAACCCATCGGGTTATGCAAATGTTTCTCAGCCATCATCGAATCATGTTTATCCTGGTCAGCAACAAGCGTATGTAGGAGGACCTACTGGTTACAATTATCCACCTAACCCAGCTTATGGTCCCACTGGTGTTCCTATGCCACACCAGTATCATCCACAAATTAACCGACAACTACCTTTTCTTGCAACTCTGGATCTCCCAGACTTGTCTCAGTTAACTAATGATCCTATTTTTCATTCACCAATTTGGCCAGTTATTCCAGCTAAAGTTCCTTATGATATTCTGAAATTTGACGAAAAAACTGGAGAGATCCAAATAACCATGTGATGACTTTCCATTTTTGGTGTTCATCAAACTCCCTCATGGATGATTCTATATGTTTTCATCTTTTCCAGCGAACACTTATGGGCTCTGCAGCAAAGTGGTATATTGAACTACCACGTGCTGCTTTTCATTCTTTCAACTCCCTTGCCATGTCTTTCCTCGCTCACTTTCAGCTACCTATTGTCTACGAGACGGGTACTGAACTCTTGACCTCCCTTTATCAAACTGACTCCATGCATATCTATGACCATATTCATGAGTGGAGATGACGACGAAGGATGATCAAAGTAATCATTCATGACATATTATTGGCGGAGTGGTTTACTAAATCAATGTTACCCTCGATCGCTCGTGATGTCACTATGCGTGGCGCAGTTACTGAGGAAGACACCATTGCTCAAGCTCAATACTTAGATTTGGTTTATTCACAATCTAGTACTTTGTATGAATTGCTTCTGAATTTTGCTCGAGCTAATGTCGATCCATCCAAGCCATCCTCCTCAACTCATGCAGATGATGTTATCGGTTATGTCTAAATTCAATCTACTTCCTAGTCAACCACACTCTCCTCTACCTCCCCCCAAACTCAGATCTCTCAGGTGAATGCAGTTCAATCTTCCCCTTCACAAAAATCCAGAGGTAAGAAGAACGCAAAAATTAAATCAAAAAATACCAATAACGATGAATAACCAAAAAATCAATCTCAAACACCTGCTACTGAAAAGCAACCACATCAAAAAATGAAATTCCTGTGTATCATTTGTGGTGACAATCACTACACTTGAGACTCTCCACATCATTATGACATGGCCAAAATTTTCCAGGGAAATTCACAACCCGTTGTGCTTACTCAGCCTTTTCCAAAGCGGCAATCCATGGTTGCTCAAACCCCCTCTCCTGGGGGTAGTTCTTGTAACACTCTTTCATATTGTAATGCTTTGATACCATTCTATAAAACCCCCATTCCGGGCCATCATCCAATGATCCAGGTGGATATTGGTGGCCACCCACCATTTCCAAATGGCTCAAAACAGTTTTCTGGCCATTTTGGCAATTTACTATTTTTAACAAGTTTTAACTTCCGGGGCCATTTTGAGGGTCCAAATGAAGTTTTTTCAAGATCAAGGTTCTTAATGATATCCAAAGGCATGATTGAGCCCCCAAAATGAATCTCCTCGATAATACCTTTCCAACAAGCTATCACACGCCTAAAATGGAGATCGTATGCAAAAGTTACGACCTCGGGAAGTTGATGTACTCACTTACCCAAACGGGGCCCACATGACTTTTGGCGCTTCATCTCCTGGGGTTAGGTTTTTGGATGTCTAGGAATTTTGGCATTCCTGTTTATTTTAAAAAGGCCTCTAGAGCCTCATTGTAATCATCTTCTTGTGAATGCGAGTAGCCCTCACATCTCTTCTCAGAGATAAGCTACCACCATTCTAGCGAGTCTTTCACTCTGTACGTTTACAGTCTCTGTACATTTATTTCATTAATAGAAATCGTGTATTACTGTATATCTGTGACTCTTTTTATATTTCATCTATATCTTTGTTATATTTTTGTCTCTCTTGCAATATCTCTGAATATTTCTATGTTATATCTCCGCTCTCATTTCGTGCTGAAAATAATCTGGATCAGTGGTATCAGAGCAGGCTACTCTTGATCATTTTTTCAGTGCATGTCCCCGATGAGGTACGAGTATAGAAAGTTGGGTCTCAAGCTTGTCTCTCTTGAGGAAAATTGCTCTCTCACACCCAAGAAACCCTCAATGGCAGAAGAAAAGAAAAATGATGGAGCAGACGATCCTATCAGTCTGTTGCTTGAGCAAGCTCTCACGCGACAGAGGGAAGAAATGATGGAGACTTTTTTCCACATCCTTCAACACCTATCGATAGCATCAGGCGCATCCTCATCAAGTACCCACTTTGGAGGCACCTCTCCTTTCAAGGTACAGGTTAATTTCGATATTCCCGTATTTGAAGGTCAAATAGATGCAGATGCCCTAGATAAATGGTTAAATCTGCTAGAAGGTTATTTCTCTGTTCATAATTTTTCCGACAAGG
>ML822403.1:29954-72111 GCA_009831015.1 Picea engelmannii
GGAGGGAGGATTGATCCAGGTGGATATTGGTGGCCACCCACCATTTCCAAATGGCTCAAAACAGTTTTCTGGCCATTTTGGCAATTTACTATTTTTAGCAGGTTTTAACTTTCGGGGCCATTTTGAGGGTCCAAATGAAGGTTCTTCGAGAGAAGGGTGGAAGTGGGAAGGCCACCCCCAACCATCACAGTATTCGCGCTCTGGCCCGAGAGCCATAGTTCATCTTCCGGATTTGTGTGCTTGTCTGAATAGGAATCTACGCAGACTAAGACGTACAACCTATAGAATAGATCCTAGTTCTCAATGATAGTCGAATGCATAATTGAGCCCCCAAAATGAATCTCCTCGAAAATACCTTTCCAACGAGCTATCACATGCCTAAAACAGAGATCGTATGCAAAAGTTACGACCCTGGGAAGTTGATGTACTCACTTACCCAAACGGGGCCCACATGACTTTTGGCGCTTCATCTCCTAGGGTTAGGTTTTTGGATGTCTAGGAATTTTTGCATTCCCGTTTATTGTAAAAAGGCCTCTAGAGTCTCATTGTAATCATCTTCTTGCGAATACGAGTAGCCGTCACATCTCTTCTCAAAGATAAGCTACCACCATTCTAGTGAGTCTTTCACTCTGTACTTTTACAGTCTCTGTACATTTATTTCATTAATAGAAATCGTGTATTACTGTATATCTGTGACTCTTTTTATATTTCTGCTATATCTTTGTTATATTGTTGTCTCTCTTGCAATATATCTGAATATTTCTATGTTATATCTCCGCTCTCATTTCGTGCCGAAAATAATCCGGATCATCCAACCCACTAGCTAGGCAGGCGCTACTTTGCGGAACAATAATCTCATACTTAATTCTATATATAAGACATGCATTTAAGAAAATGAAACATGTTTAAACTCAGATTAAATATAAGAATTATTGCTATTATAAATAATCAATGGCTTTAACATTAATTCGTATGCATAGCAGAATAAATGATAAATATAAATACACAGACATGCAGAAACATAATTAAAACTTCATCTGGTACTTATCTTAGAAACGGTGTTAATTCCACCAACCACATGCAGGCCTTCCACGAACCTCCCAGCCTTAGACCACACTGCTCATCAAGCTCAGCAATGGATCACCCCCGAGCTAGGACTAAGCTCCACCACAAGGCAAGGAATCCTAGGCTAGGCTAAGTTTACAGGGAAAATAGCACAGAACAACTGGAAGGATTCTTCCCAGGATGCCATCTTACGCCCACAACTCCCAGGCTCTCATTCTCCACATGCATGTTACGCCCAGGAGTATACACCTTCACAATCACAGTCCATTGGTGCTACACCTCCCTCTCTGGGTCTCAACAATAGGTCATATCAGGAAGTCTCAGAGCCCAAAGCTAGTGTTGGACACTCTCTGGAAGAAACCACTTCCTAGCAAACTCTCTCACCTGGAGAGAGTTGCTCATAGGCCTGACAACCTGCCTCTTCCAACAAAAATCACCTCCCTCACTCGGAGAGAGGTTACACACAGGATAAGCATGAACTCACATTGGCCAGTAATCCATGCACAGTCCAGCACTGTGTGGCCACAACAGCCAACTGGGAAAACAGACACGGGCTTCCCAAACAAGCTCTGCAATCACAGGATAGACTCACGGGTTTGGTTTCAGGATTGCACCAAGTGTACAGAGATCCCATGCATAGACTCAAAATTGTTCAGACAAAGGATGTATCGGCTATCTCAGAAATCAACACAGGCTTTTTCGGCTTTCAGGGATGCACCAGGGTATTCTTACAGAGGTCAGATCGTTCACGTTCAGGCAGTTTGGTGGAACGAAGGCGAAACCCCCATTACGGATCATCTCAACCATTTTATTTGCATGCACCTGGGTTAACACTTGTCACCCATGCAACTGCATGCATTTCTTTAGCATGCATTCCTTCCATTTGGAAGTTGCTTGTCTTTCCAAAAAGAACTTAGGATAAAACATAATATTCACATGTATTTTGGAATAATATTTTAATATTATTCCCCAAGGACTTAATCCCCTAGGCTCAACACTTAGCCCCTCTTCCCACCTTCTAGCCCCTAATACCTTGCCCACTATGTGAAAGCTTAGTCTCCCATCACTCATTCATCGTGGTTGGTCTGCACGCGGCGGTGTTTATATTTTTATTAATAATGTGCATAGATACATGTACAACATCATGCTCTTGGCCTTCAACACTTAGGCTCTCTGGCCTAACAATCACATAAGCCCACCAACTTATATTAACTTGGCTCACCAGCCTATAAAAACATAATTACAATTCATTTCACAAATATGATTTACAACAGGGCTCAGCCTTGGGGACATTACAATCCCCCTCGCTTATTTTTGCACTGTCCTCAGTGCAACTTTCACACAGCATCAACAAGATTTCCAAAATCTTCAAAAAGATGCAGGTACTCTGCCCGCATAACATCTTCATGCTCCCATGTCACGTCCTTAGGACCATACCAGGTCCACTGGACCTTTACAAGCCCTATAGCTCGATTCCGGAGCTGTTTGTTTTTCCTGTCCAATATGCGCACAGGATACACTTGCAGGACACCTTCTGGTTCCACCTAAATCACATTCCAATCGATAACATGATTAGCATCAGGTATATACTTCTTAAGCAATGAAACATGAAACACATTATGTACAGTCATAGATGCAGGTAATGCAAGCTTATATGCAATTGGCCCAATCCTTTCCAGAATTTAAAATGACCCACAAAATCTGGCTACCAACTTGGTGCAACTTCCCAGCTTTAGGGAACTCCTGTTAGTTTTCACTTTCAGGAAAACATGATCACCCACTTTGAATTCTCTGTGGGTTCTGTTCTTATCAGCATAACTTTTCTACCTATCCTGGGAAGCTTTCAAATCCTGTTTAATTTTTATCATTTGGTCCTCCATCTCCTTGAGAAACTCTGGCCCAACTACTACTCTATCAGCTGGATTATCCCAGCTCACTGGAGTGTTGCACTTTCTTCCATAAAGTGCTTCAAATGGGCTCATCTTCAACGATGCATGATACCCATTATTGTAGGCGAATTCTACCAAATGTAGGTAGTCTTCCCATCTTGATGGTTTGTCCATCACGTACATTCTCAGCATGTCCTTTATTACTCTGTTCACCCTCTCTGTCTATCCATCAGACTTGGGATGATACGCTGTACTAAAATTCAGATTTGTTCTGAATCCTTTGAACAGTCCTTTCCATAAATTCGAGGTGAATTTCGAGTCACTATCAGACACAATCGTTTTAGGAATTCCATGCAATCATGCCACTTCTTTTAAGAAGATATCAGCAACATCTTCTACCTTGTCAGTGGTTTTCAGTGGAATAAAATGGGAATCTTTTGTAAGCTTGTCCACCACAACCATGATCAAATCATGTTGCTTGCTTGTTCTGGGCAATCCTGTAATAAAATCCATGGTCACCACTTCCCACTTCCACTCATGAATGGGAAAAGGATGCAGCAACCCTGCTAGGTGCCTATGCTCAGCCTTAACTTTCTGGCACTCCATACATCTGGTGATGTATTCATCGATCTCTCTCTTCATACCCGGCCAAAAGTAATGGATTTTGACTGCTGCCACAGTATTCTGATATCCAGGGTGTCCAGCATAAGTCATGTTATGCATTTCTTTTAGAATCGCAAGTTTCAATTCTTGTACATTGGGTATATACACTTTGTCTTTATACAGAAGTAATCCATCAGCTTCCAAGGTGTAACTTTCCTTTTTCTGTGGTCTCTCATGATATTGTAGCTTTTCTACTAAGTCTTTGTACTACAAATCAGCATTTGCAGCTTCCAAAATTCTACCCTTGATATCAGTCCTGTACATGCTAATGGTTGTAGCATGTAAGTCATGCACTTTTCTACTGAGTGCATCAGCCACCTTGTTTTCCTTCCCCTTAATATGCTTGATATCAAAGTCGTATTCACACAGAAACTCCAGCCACCTACTTTGTCTAGCATTTAAAGTTGGTTGATCAAACAAATATTTTAGACCGTTGTGGTTTGTTCTCAATTCGAATCTCCTTCCCATGAGGTAATGTCTCCATTTCCTCAGGGCGTGGACGATTGCTGCAAGCTCCAAATCATGAGTGGCATAATTCTTTTCATGCTCTTTCAGCTTCCTAGACTCATAAAAAATTACAAATCCATATTGGCTGAGAATTCCTCCCAACCCTTCCTTACATGCATCTGTGCACACCACGAAATCCATATTTGGATCTACAATCCTCAAGATTGGAGCGTTGGTTAACAGCTGCTTCAATTGCTGGAAACTATTCTCACACTCTTCAATCCACTGAAACTTTTCTCCTTCCTTTGCAAGGAAGTGATAAGATGAGCTAACTTTGAGAACCTTGTTATAAATCTTTTGCAATAGCCCGCTAGACGCATAAAGGATCTAACTTCCGCCACATTCCTTGGTGCTGACCATTCTCGGATGGCCTCAACCTTCTCAGGATCCACAGCGATCCCTTCTTTTGAAATAATGTGCCCCAAGTAATGGATCTACTTTTGGTAAAATGAGCATTTTCTCAATTTGTCATACAGTTGGTGTCCTCTCAACACTTGTAGCACCAGTCTCAGGTGTTGTTCATGCTCTTCCTCTAACTTGGAATACACCAAGATGTCATCCAGGAAGACTATGACAAACTTTTCTAAATAGTCCCTGAATACACCATTCATCAAGCACATAAAAACAGCATGTGTGTTTTACAGTCCAAACGGCACCACTGTGAACTCGTAATGACCGTACCTTGTTCTAAAGGCGGCCTTGATGATGTCCTCATCCTTTATTCTTACCTGGTGATATCCTGATCTGAGATCTATCTTCAAAAATATTTATGCACCCTTCAACTGATCGAAAAGATCATCGATCGTTGGAGAGGATACTTGTTCTTGACAGTTAGCTTGTTCAACTGTCGGAAATCAATGTACAGCCTCAACGTCCCATCCTTCTTCTTCACGAACAAGACTGAGGTACCCCAAGGTGACACGCTAGGGCAAATGTACCCCTTTTTTAGAAGCTCTTCAAGTTGCAATTGCAACTCTTTCAACTCTAGCGTACTAATTCTATAAGGAGCTTTCGAAATTGGAGCTGCTCCAGGCATCAAATTTATAGAAAAATCGATGTCTCTCTTCGAAGGTAGTCTAGGTACCTCCTGAAATAAGTCTTTGAACTCTATGAGTACCCCATGGTCTCCAATACTTGAGACTTCATCTCTGGATGCTTCCTCCACATGGGCTGCAAATAATTGACAGCCTTTTTTGTAGCACTTCTTCAGCTGCATGGCTGAGATTTCTCTAACAGCCACAGCTCTAGGAATCCCTTGGAATGTTTTTTGATTCCCCTCCTCATCCAAGCATGTAAACCTCTTGTTACAATAGTCCAGGAGGGCATGGTGTTGGTCCAACCAGTCCATTCCAATTAAACAGTCATAAGATCCTAAAGGTAGAATATTCAATTCAGCCTTCGTGCTCAGTCCTTTCATGTCCACAGGACAGGACTTCACCAACTCAGCGACTTTCCTCTTGGTTCCTATAGCCAACTACACTAACCAAGACTTTTCATGTTTTCTTCTTGATAAATGAAAACTTTCCACCACCCTAGGATCTACATAACTATGGCTAGCCCTTGAATGGATTAAAATACTAAATGGTTGGTTGTTAATCATACCTTCCACTTCAATCATGTGCAATTGAAATTCTGCTTGCTTGTTGTCCAGGGCTGTGTAGATCCTTGGCATTATGCTACCCATGTCCTCCACTGTTTTAGCTTGTTGAACAGTATTGACAACTCTTGCTTTGCCATTTTTATGGGGACAATCCATGTAATTGTGGTTCCCTTTACAGCCCCAACACTGAATGGGTGTCTGTCTCTGTATTTGTTCCCCCACTTCAACCATTCTCGGCTCTCTAAAAAATGGATGTTCTTGAGGATTATTTATGAAAAAAGGAGGTTTGTTTCCCTTCTGCCTCTGTTCCTTCTTAAACTTCTTCTGGTCATCCCAAGCCTTCCGAAAGGTAGGCTTTTCTCTTTGTTGTTCATATAATCATTTAGCCCTTCTTATTGTTTCTTCCATAGTCTTAGGATCATCATATTGAATCTTGTCACTAATGGCAGGTGGAAGTCCACTCAGATACCTCCGAATCTTGACAGCCTCATCTTTGATGAATGGAACATACTTCAGTAGTTCCAAGAAACTTTGTTCATATTCATCAATGGTCATGCTGCCTAGCTTGAGTTCGAAGAACTCCTTCATCTTTCTGTCATAGTATCTTTTAGTCAGCTATTTCTTCTCAAAATACCTCTTGAACTCCTTCCAAGTGATATCTTTCTCACTAATGTGTTGCACCTACACAAACTAATCCCACCACATGGATGTTTTTCCTTTCAATTGATACATCGCAATTCTTCCTTCTGCATGAGAGGAATAATTCTTCAGTTGGAAATATTTCCTCATGCCAAGCAACCATGTTTCGACATCTTTCTCCTTCTTATGTTCTCCATCAAATGTAGGAGGCTTAATCTTATTCATCTCCCCTTTCAATTCATCCATTCCAAATCTCTTGTGCTTTCTGGTGGGAGATGGGCTTGAACTACTGTGTTCTTCCTTACCGGAATGTTTTGGGGAGCGACGATGATGTATGTTACCACTCCTCGATCTTCTTTTTCTCTCAGGGGTCCTAACACTTCTTGATCTTCTTTTCCTCTCAGGGGTCCTGCGACTCTCTGTCTTGCTTGAGTCACTCCCCTTTTCCAATTTCCTTTTTATTCTTTCCAGGCTCTTCAACATTTTTAAGTTGAATTCACTCTGTTGATCCCCAACTCTCATGAGCTTTCAGTTATCATCTCAGCGAGCCTGGGCATCTTTCTGCAATCTTTCAATGAATTTCATCATATTTCCTTCCTTATCCAATTCTCTTCCGTGCCCATTGGAGTTCGACCCTTCGACTCCTAGGTTGACATTCCTTCCTACCCTTTCGTCCTCTGTTTCGGAGGCAATCTGCACCTCTTCCAATTCCATACTCGGTGTCGGTTTTCGGCTATCCTAAAACTCATTGAACTCTACACACATAACATGCAGTCAACCAAAGTTTGTAAGGCCTTAAACCCTTAACAAAATCACAATACTCATAAACCAATGTGAGTGAGAAAACGTTTTGACTTCACAAAGTTTTCTGAGCTCTGACGGCTCTGCAAATTTCGGGACTTCGGGTTTCGGGGTTTTGGTCCATGAGGCTTTCACACTCGCTTTCGAGACATTTGGCTTTGGGGTCTCGGTCCACGAGACTCTCAACCCCTTGTCACTCCAACTCTCGAATTCTAAAATTTTGATTTACTTTACTCTCCAGGCCCACAGTACAATTGTCGCCCTTAATCAGGGTGGCGCATGGCACGTTCAGGAGAGTCCACATCACCTTCAGCGATGTCATCGGGTCCCACCATTCTCGTTTGTCTTCTTGGTGCACACAAATGTGTCCATGTCCATTCCAAGGCAATCCAACAGTTATACTTCTCTCAGATCTACGGCTCAGATCTTTTCGACATTTCTGGGTTTTGGGCATCGGGAGTTCGTGCATCCACACATCTCAAACTTTCATTTGCTGAAATTATGAAATTGTTGTCTACCCTTCCACTTGATCTGATGGTCACTTACGATCTACGGTGTAGATCATTTCAGGATTTTGTGTATCGCGATTTCCGCGTTCCTGTGCAACTCTCAAGGGTTTTTAAACCCTGTGCGCATTTTCCAGATATGACAGTCATGAGGGTTCGTATTCCCTCCCAACTAGATCCTCCAACTCCAACACTTCTGGTGTGGAGTCCCCTCTCCCTGTGGCCATTTGCCACCCCAGCTATGGTTTCATAACATTGCTACACCTCCTGATCTTGGTAACGCGGTCAAGTAACTCCTTAACACTCAGGAGCATTCAAAGGTTTGAAATTGGTCCTCCAGACACAATT
Source organism: Picea engelmannii (assembly GCA_009831015.1). NCBI lineage: Eukaryota > Viridiplantae > Streptophyta > Pinopsida > Pinales > Pinaceae > Picea > Picea engelmannii. The sequence continues at coordinate 37,973 of ML822403.1, forward strand.
TCTCCTCAAACCCTCAGTCCAAATACCACTCAACTGGCCCATCTAGGCTCAGTGTCAAAACCTTGGCTCTGATACCATTCTGTAACACTCTTTCATACTGTAACACTCTGATACCATTCTGTAATGCCCTCATTCCGGGCCGTCATCCAACCCATTGGCCAAGCAGGCACTACTTTGCGGAACAACAATCTCATACTTAATTATGTATATAAGACATGCATTTAAGCAAATGAAACACGTTTAAACTCAGAGTAAATATAAGAATTATTGCTATTATAAATAATCAATGGATTTAACATTAATTCATATGCACAGCAGAATACATGATAAATATAAATACACAGACATGTAAAAACATAATTAAAACATTATCTAGTACTTATCTTTGAAACGATGGTAATTCCACCAACCACGTGCAGACCTTCCATGAACCTCCCAGCCTTGGACCACACTTCTCATCAAGCTCAGCAATGGGTCACCCCCGAGCTGGGACTAAGCTCCACCCCAAGGAAAGTAATCCTAGGCTATGCTAAGGTTATAGGGAAAATAGCACAGAACAATTGGAAGGATTCTTCCTAGGATGCCATCTTACGCCCACTACTCCCAGACTCTCATTCCCCACATGCTTGTTTCGTTTGAGAGTATACACCTTCATAAGCACAGTCCATCAGCGCTACACCTCCCTCTCTGGGTCTCGACAATAGGCTGGATCAGGAAGTCTCAAAGCCCGAAGTTGGTGTTGGACACTCTCTGGAAGAAACCACTTCCCAACAAACTCTCTCACCTGGAGAGAGTTGCTCATAGGCCTGACAATCTGGCTCTTCCAACAATAATCACCTCCCTCACCTGGAGAGAGGTTACACACAGGCTAAGCATGAACTCACATTGGCCAATAAGCCACACACAGTCCAACACTGCGTGGCCACAACAGCCAACTAGGAAAACAGACACATGCTTCCCAAACAGGCTTTGCAATCACAAGATAGACTCACGATTTTGGTTTCGAGATTTCACCAAGTGTACAGAGATCCCATGCATAGGCTCAAAACTATTCAGACAGAGGATGTACCGGCTATCTCAGAAATCAACACTGGCTTTTTTGGCTTTCAGGGATGCACCGGGGTATTCTTGCAGAGGTCAAACCGTTCACATTCAGACGATCGGGTGGAATGGAGGCAGAACCCCCATCACGGCTCATCTCAAACATTTTATTTGCATGCACCTGGGTTGACACTTGTCACCCATGCAAATGCATGCATTTATTCAACATGCGTTCCTTCCATTTGGAAGTTGCTTGTCTTTCCAAAAAGAACTTAGGATAAAACATAATATTCACATGTCTTTTGGAATAATATTTTAATATTATTCCCCTAGGCTCAACACTTAGCCCCTCTTCCCACCTTCTAGCCCCTAATCCCTTTCCCACTATGTGGAAGCTTATTCCCCCATCACTCATTCATCGTGGTCGATCTACACGTGGTGGTGTTTATATTTTTATTAATAATGTGCATAGATACATGTACAACATCAGGCTCTTAGTCATCAACACTTAGGCGTTCTGGCCTAATAATCACATAATCCCACCAGCTTATATTAACTTGGCTCACCAGCCTATAAAAACATAATTACAATTCATTTCACAAATATGATTTACAACAGGGATCGGCCTTGGGGACATTACAGTTCTAGCCATCCTCATGATGAGGCCTCGACAAGTGCACATATTTATATGTTTAATGGGATTAATTTGACCACTCACTCTAAGACATACGACACACCGGTTAAACCTAACAAAGGAAAAATCACTAACGGTATTGGTACTTTACCAGATCCATCACCATCCTCTGTTAGTCCTCCATCAGTTAGTCCTCCGTCTGGACCACTTTAGATTGATAAACCTACGTTCGACTCTATCCTATGCCCTTCTAAGAGAACCATCCATAAATCTACCTTTAATCCTACTTCATGTGCCGCCCGGAACTACAACATTGTTGAAGATTTTGCTCAAGCATCGTGTGCTATGTCTACGTTAGAAGTGCTACAGCACTGCCCCAGTCAACATAGAACGCTCTTGGTCGCTACTGGCGTTTTTGATCCTGAGTCGTCCAACCATATCATGTTTAACCTGGACAATTATACATCTAGACTCTCCCACCAACTTGCTTTCCAAGTTGATGTTGTTGTTCACAATCAACAAATCCACCGAACTATTCTAGATGAGGGAGCCTCAACTTGTGTCATGTCTCTAGCCTGTTGGAAAAGTTTAAAATCACCCGCACTTAACAAATCCCCAACGATGTTACACGCATTTGATGGGTGAGGTTTTCATCCCCATGGGCATTTAAATTCCCTGCCCATCCAATTGGGCAGAAAAACTATCACTGTTGATGTCGAGGTGGTCGATGCTCCCCTCAATTACAACTTATTACTTGGAAGAAGTTGGTTTTATGCTATGACTATCGTTGCCTTGTTGGTGTTTCGATGTGTACAATTTCCTCATCAGGGAAAAATTGTCACTATCAATCAGTTAGATTTCTATACAACCGATTCCCGCACTCCCACTACCAACAGTATTCCATTCTTGGGATATCACAAGATCACATATGAAAGCATTGGTGTTGTCCTGTTGAAGGATTCTAGCCTTATGGGTACCTTCCCTAGACCACTTCCACCGACTACACATCATATTTCCACCGTCGATATGATTTCGACCATGGCTTATCAATCTTTGGAATCATCTGACCCTTGGATTGTACCTAGTCCTTTGGAATTCGATGCACTAGGTGACACCATGCCACTTAGTCTAGCCAAAACATCATACGTTGTTGTCCAATCCACTTCTCCCTCTTCGGATGACCAACATCTATTGCCACCCGACAGTTACTCAATGCCATCATGGTTAAATTCCTTATCGTCTGCAATCGACTACATTTCCCCAATTTTTCCCTCTGATGAATCTATTAAGGAAATACTTAGCATCGACAAACTGCCTCGGAATGATAACCATCATCGATCCTCTTTTCTTACCCCTCGTGAAGAAATTCGGGAAGATATACACTATATCTTCCCTCCTGATGTTGATTTTTCGTTGTCTCCCATGACTTCAACTTCCGATGATTTTGATCCGGTAGTTGACAGGGTGATCTCTTCGGTAGGGTTGTTGGAGCATGATCTCCTTACCCCTGATGAGAACCTCAACATGTCTTCCTTCCAGAGTGATTTTCTTCCATCCAGTGAAGATCTCTTAGAAGCCATGACCAAGTTTTGTCCCTTGACATGGTGTCCTTCCAGAGCGTTATTCTCTTGGAATCCATGATTAAGGAGAGTCCACAAGCACATTTTTTCTTCTCTATCACAAGCTCATTAAAAAATGAAATAGAATTCACGAGCATAGTTTCTCTTCTCTGTAGAAAGCTCGTTAAAAAATGAAACAGCGGTTACAAGCACAGTTTTTCTTCTCTGTGGAAAGCTCGTTAAAAAATGAAACAGAGGCTATGAGCATAGTTTTCCTCTCTGTAGCAAGCTCGTTCAAAAATGAAACAAAAATATGGGGATTGAACCTAGAACCCTGAGCATAGTTATTTTCCTATGTCAAGCTCGTTAAAAAATGAAATAGTCACCTCTCTTGAACCTTCTTTTCATCCACTCTTATCCTTTTTCTCCATCTAGTAGAGAAATTGGTGACAACCTCAAAGTCGGTGAATGAATTGAAGCTTAGAGGGCATGTCTCTAGCCTTTGATGATCATTCTGGAGTTAAGCCACTAGATTCCAAGCTGGGGGCATACCGAGCTTAGTCTTTGTTCTTTCTCGTGCTCAAAAAAACATGAGAATGTAACTGAGTAGACTTTTATCACTTTTTCGTACTCACATGGATATAAAAAAAAGGAACCCCTTGGAGTCGTCTTTGAGCTCTTTTCAGACTCTCTAAACATGAAAATATTGTCGAGTGATCTTGCTTCCTTTCCCACTCGTTAAAAGATTTGACAGGGTGTCTTTCGAGTGATAATTTATCTCTTTTTCGGCCTCACAAGACTAAAATTACGAAAAAGGACAACATTGGAGTCATCTTTAAGTTGTTTTCAGACTCTCTAAATATGAAAAAACACCGAGTTTACCTTCTTTGGACTCGTTAAACAATCATACATTGAAGGGCCCATATGGGACTGAACCCTTACTTCTTTTAGTTCGCTAAACAAAGGAAGAGGGACTTACCGAAGGTGAGTCATATTGAGCATGTGTTACCCTCCTCGATCTCATTAAATTAAAAAAAGGTACTCGTCTATCTGGATGGGGGGGAAATTGAAAGAAGCAAGGGAAAGCAGTTTTTGAGAACATTACCAGTAACTCTTACGGTCGCCCTTGAACACAGCACTTTATCTTTGCATGCATTTTAATCAGCTAAACCTCTACACTGAGCCAATCCTCTAAGTTTCTTTTACTCCTTAGGGTCACCTGATGAAAGTCACAGCATCCACTACATCATCAAGGTTTGGTCCATGTCACGTTTTTGTTGTTGTGCCTCAGTGTTCAAGGGAAGTATCTTCCTCGAGAGTCAGCCATAACAAATATCCTGTTTCAATACCCATGTCAGTCCATGTTCATTTGATCTACCAATTACATCTCTGTGTCTGTTTCATGTCGTTGATGGGGGATACATCAAGGCCCTCCTTCGATGAATCTATTCATGTCGACTTCAGCACGCTATCCCGGAACTAGACTTAGAAACCAGTTAGTACCTTGGGACTTGCATGCCTCAATGGCAGGCCTCCTCACGTCCGACGATGGGTTTACATCATTGACCTCTGATCGGATGATTCTATGGATGTTTGACTTCAGCTCATCTATTCACATTCGTTGGAATGTACTAGAATACCTTGGTAATCATTGACATCAATGGTGATCTCCCTCACGCCTATTAACGGTTTACCTCATTGATCGGTAATCAAGTGGTTTCTACCATGTTTGACATCAAGACATCTATTCACATGGTTAGATTCGTACTACATCGGAATCGGTAAGAAGACCCTGGGTTGAGTTATCACTGTTATGCATACTTTTCCTAGGTTGCGAAGGAGTTCTTTTGAACTATGACACATATATTGTTACATAGATCCACTTTGTATTGGTCATGGCTATGTCTTGTCATCTCATAGATCCATTGTGTATTCTTCATGGCTATGATCTGTTCAGGTCATAGGAGTATAGATCCACATTATATCTTCAGTGGCTATACCTTTTGTCAATATAATTATGGATCCGTAGTGTATTTTATGGCGACCATAGCTAAAAAGTATTTTTCACTCAAGCATAGGTATGCTTGCCTTGAGTTTGAAACATGTCATAATATTTGTTTGATGGTTGTGTGTAGATTTTTCCAGCCTCTCTATGTCCATACCCTTGCTCGAAAAAGTCTACAAATTACTTCAGTCATCATCGTCTTCTGACTTCGCACTTTGGGGGGCAATCTGTTACAAGTGTCGCAAGTGTCATCATTACAAGTGTTGTAAGTGTCACATCTTGTCCGCAAGTGTCACATATTGAACACAAGTGTTGCAAGTTTCACAAACATCATACTACCATATTTCCTATGTTGTGCCTCTAACGACATCATAAAGGCACTTAAGACACCTCAAATACTAGTTTTGAAGAAGAGAAATCACTTGACAGGGAGTACAAACCTTTTTCCACTAAAATAACCACTCAAATATGGATTTTGGAGAGGATCACTCCCCTACCCACTATCAGGGAGTGCTAGCACTCCCTGGGCCTCTTTGGGGGAGTGTTTGAGCGCTCTGTGCACCCTTTTGGGGGAGCGCTACCCTTTCTGAGTGAATTTTTGGTTTTTTGGAGGAAATCAAGGAACAATCCCCTCAATATCTGAAGGTAGTTAGGTTCAAATCTTAGGTTAAGGCATGATCTTAGGGAAGATCCTCAACTAAAGGAGAGGAATCCTCAACTTATCCCAAAGATCTCTCAAGTGGTTGGGCCTCTCCAAGTTTATATAAGGAAGCCTTCTCATGGTGAAGGGTACAGTGGAGACTAGAGATTGATACCAAACTTATGATCCTATAAGTGGTATGTCATCAAAGCAATCAATGTAGATTACCTGAGCAAAGGGGTTGGACAAGGAGAACTAGAAGAAGTTGTCGATGCACCTTCATCAAAGGATTGTAAGTATGTTTACTTGTTCTTATCAATATATCAATGCTTGGATTATTTCTTTCAAACTTATGCTTGTTCCACATGAGTTTGTCTATAGTAGATGGATCTATATTTGAGATAATCTCAGTAGAGTAGGAAGTCCATTGTATCTTTGTTTGTTCTACAGGACCTATCAGGGAGCTCAGGATCGAAGCTCAGTCTGGACTTTGCAAGGAAAAACGTCGTTAATAAGGTATGTATATTTCTTCTTCTCCTTTGTATGTTAGCTTGATTAAATCTAAAAGGATGTCAGTGTCCATGTTAAGAACTTTTTTTTCTTGGCCTTAGGAGTCTAGAGACCAAGAGGGAATCCACTTATCCACTGGAGGATTCACCTATAACAACTCCATACATCTAGCGATGTATTATGAAATCTCTTTCTTCATACCTGGCCAAAAGTAATGGCTCTTGACTGCTGCCATAGTTTTATGATATTCAAGGTGCCCTACATAAGGCACATTATGCATTTCATGCAAAATCGCAAGTTTCAAATCCTAGACATTAGGTACATAAATTATGTTCTTGTACAGAATTATTCCATTGGCTTACAATTTATAAATATCCACTTTTTGTGGCATCTTACCTTGCTATAGCTTTGCTACCAAATGCCTGTACTGCAAATTTGTATTTGCAGCCTCCAAAATTCTATTTTTAATATCAGTTTAGTACATGCTAATGGATGTAGCATGTAATTCATGCACTCTCCTGTTGAGTGCATCAGCCACTTAATTTTCCTTCCCTTTGATATGCTTGATAACAAAATCATACTCACAGAGAAACTCCAGCCACCTACTCTGTCTAGCATTCAAGGTTGGATGACCAAACAAGTACTTCAAACCATTATTGTATGTTCTTAGTTCGAACCTCCTTCCCATGAGGTAATGTCTCCATTTCTTTAGAGCATGTACTATGGTTTCCAACTCCAAATCGTGAGTTGCATAGTTCCTTTCGTGCTCTTTCAAATTTTTGGATTCATAATAGATTACGAATCCATTCTGACTGAGGAATCCTCCTAGTCCTTCTTTGCATGCATCTATGCACACCATGAAATCTTCATTTGGATCTGTGATCCTCAGGATTGGAGCATTGGTTAACAGTTGCTTCAATTGTTGGAAGCTTCTCTCACAATCTTATATCCACTGAAACTTCGTCTCCTTCCTTTGCAAGGAAGTGATAGGGTGATCTATCCTCGAGAACCCTGCGATAAACCTTCTATAATAACCAGCTAGACCCATAAAGGATATTACTTATGTCATGTTCTTTGGCACTAACCCTTCATTGATGGCCTCAATCTTCTCAGGATCTATAGTTATCCCTTCCTACAAAATAATATGCCCAAAATAATGGATCTGCTCCTGATAAAATGAGCACTTTCTCAACTTGGCATACAATTGGTGCTCTCTTAGCACCTGCAACACCATCCTAAGATGATTTTCATGCTCTTCCTCTGACTTGGAATACACCAGAATGTCATCTAGGAAGACTATGACAAACTTGTCTAGATAGTCTCTAAATACCATGTTGTCCCTTGACCAAGTTTTGAGGAACACTTGGTCATATTTGACCATTTTTGGACTTCGACAGTCTGTCAAAGATGGAGCATCAGGCGAAGCAGAGATCACAGGATATCGGCCCACTTTTGCGACCATTTTTAGGGTTTTGGGTTAATGTAATGGGAAAGGGATGTCTGCCCATGGGTTTACCCATGTTTTAGGCCTATTTTGTAAAGTATAAGTAGATAAGCAATATAAGAGAGAGGAAGAAGAGAAGTTAAGTGCTAGTAAAGGCTTGTGTATATTATGTGACTGACTTACAGAGATGAGTGCAAGTGTTGTAAGTGCTAAGTGCACAGATTGTAAGAAGGCTTTGTGCTAGATCTACCCAGGGAAGGAGGATCTGGCGAGGTGCGCACAGATCTCCTATCCTATGCAGAGTACAAGTGTGAGCTCTGTGTTGTAACCTGATTGACCAAAGCTAATAAAGAAGAAGAAGACTTTGTGGATGTAGCCCCAGGGTTGGGGTGAACCACGGTAACTTTGTGTGTTATGCTTGGTGCTTCAACCTAATGTGTTATGCTTTGATATGATTATTATATGTGCTTTGCTATGATACTCTTAGATAGATCCACTTTTCTTTGTGCTTCTTAAATGTATGGGTGTAGATCTGACATATATGAAAGTGTTGAGTGCTAAACCTATTTTGTTGTTGCTAAGTGCTAACTTAACCTAGATCCAAGTGAATGTTGCAGTGCTTTGTTCCATCTGCGGAGTTCCTTGAGGGTTAAATACTGATGAACGATCTTTTCTAAAGTACTTCCTAAGAGTAAGAATCACATATTTGTGTCCCAGATAAGGTTGCAGACACCTGAGTCTTGCAACCACCCCTGCCTCTACCTCGGGTGAGACATCATCTGCTTCGCATGTGTTGTCGAAAGGGTGGGTAGTTAGGGTTTTGTTGGTGTGTTGTTGAAGCATTGAACCCTGGGTTTTCCCCTATGCCAACAAATGGTTCCATTGTTGGGACCTGAAACTGTGATTGTTGGTAACTAAGGAAGAAGAAACTTTTTTCAAAAGGAAGCTCTATGCGTAGATATGTCACCCTAGTGCACAAATTTTTACTCAACCTATGAAGCTTTGTGCCGAGAATAAGGTCATATCTGAAGAAAGGAAGATCAGATCCGAAGAAAAGAAGAAAGATCTAAATGATTTATGCTCTAAGAAAAGTAAAAGTGGAAATTTTTTAAAGAAACAAGTCAGATCTGCAGAAAAGAGGTAAGATCTGTAAGCTATGTGCTCTAATAAAGGTAAGAATGTCAAAAGTTCTTAGATCTTGAAGCTTTGTGCTCTGTAGAAGTAAGATAAGTGAAAAAGTTTTGTTTCTAGAACATGGATCTAGGTATGTTTGATATATTTTGTTCTAGCTTAAAAACTAGGGCATTAATAAATGAAAGGAAGTTTGATATGAATAGATCTGATAAATATAATAATAGATATGTTATACCTATGTATCGAAAGAATGTCTAGACTAACAAGTGGATGCAGGATCCTAGAAAGAATTTTTTGCAGTTTAGCCACTATGATCCTAGTGCGCGGTACAAAAGAGTTAGGGATCATTGAAGAGAAAGAGAGGATTAACTCTTTGTTACAGTTGCAGAAGACTAGGACATATTGCTAAAGAATGCCCTAGGAGAAAACCTAGTTGTCTCTGTTGCAACGCTTTGGACCACAATGTATTGGATTGACCTAGAATGATCACTAAGTTGGAAAGGTTGAATTGAATCAAGAAGACCAGAAGGTAGATCCAGAAAAGGAAGAAACCCAGCAAGAATCAGAGAAAATATTAATACGGATAAAAGAAACCTTGAAGCAACATAAATATGTCTGATTACCAAAGATCTTCAACGAAAAGGAGCAAGTCGAATCAAGAATAGGGGACTTCAACATTGACTGTATTATTGATGAAGAAACATAAGTGAACTTTATGCCAGAAAGAACTTGGGAAGCTATAGGAAAGCCTGCCTTGATCCCTTCCCTAGGAGGAACAAGTTTATTCATAGGAAAGCTAGTAAACCTATGTGGAAGGCTCGCCTAGATACCTATGACTGTCAATGGAACTTCGATAGAGGAAGACTTTGAAAGTATTAAATTTATTGAAGACAGTGCCAAAGTATTAAATTTATTGAAGACAGTGCCCCATTACCATGCTCATAGGAAAACTTTGGATTGATAAAGAACGATCCAGACGAAAAGAGGAAGAAGAAGTTTTGGAATAGAAGAAGCAAGAGTTAAAAGACATAATGACTAGAAGGGTCGCACACTTGATTGAAGAACATAAGATTCGGTCGCAAATATTTAATACTAGCAACCCTGATGTCGAGGCTAAGAGATATAGGATCCACAGAAGATTGAGTTACCTATTTTCGATACAGAAGAAGTATTACCCATAAACCCTAGGAAAGAATTTCAACAGCGTGAAGCAACTAAGACCACAGAAGGTAAGCATCAGAATGGTAAAAGCATTACTGAGATGAAGATCACTGGGAAGAAGGCTAGAAAGTTAAGAAAGAAAAGGGCTAATACTGTAAGGTTACAAGAGGTTCTAGAGGATACTTCACAAAAAGAAAAATTGCAGAATTTGAGCTTCACCGAGATATCAGAACAACGACATAGAGTACTTCTCCATGACGAAGCAATACAGTCATCGGGGCCAATATATTCATTTGACTTTCACTCTGAATGGGAAAGAAATCAATAAAGGTTCATCATCCAACCGTTGAAAAACTCCATAACGGATCGAACAGGAGTTAATGAAGGACCATACCCGTTGCAAGCAGACCATTGCTAAGTTTCCCTACTTAGTCCATTGCGCCACGCACCGAGAATACTTTTTGCTAAGTGAGAATTTGAGCACGAAACTTGAGATCAATTCACCCTGAGATCATTTCCTTGTCCCATATTATTCATTGTAGTCCCTGAATTATTTTCGCACCCAAGCTAGTTGACCCAAGCTTGTATGTCAAACAAGCTTAGCGCTACAGAGAAAGAAGTTGAAGAAGTTTTAATTGAATTAATGACTAAGAGAATCATGTTGGAGCGAGGAGTGTCTATAGGTGTACAGGCATCGTCCTCAGGAGCATTGTCAGCTTCCCCCTCCACTGCTCAAACAGGACCATCCAGACCGCCTTCGGAAAGATGATCTAAGCTTGAAAACGACTTCGCCACTGTGAATATGATCCCAAGTATCTTTCCTAGATATATCCCACCACTAAGAACTAGAGTGAATCGAGACACTATACCCAAAGACTTCGACTATGCTTTGGTCACTACATACCTCCCAAAACGGGTGCGCGCAATTCATGCTGACCAGGATAAGCTCACAGTGCTGAAATTTAGTGATTTTAACCTTGGAGATTGCAAATTTTACAATATGCTAGCCCCGCACAAGTACTTAACTATCACAAAAGGGAGGAACCCAAAGATTGTCCCTCAGCAATGGACCCATAACCTCGCACAGTCAACCCTCCTCAATGTAATGAAGATTTCACATTTCAGGAGGCATCAGGAAGTGAATGCATGCGTCAGATTGTTGTTGTCCTGCTACCACGAAGGATACTTATGGTTGAATCACCGCATCACGGTGGATCTGATTCTGATCAATCGGATCACAGGGCTAAGCATGCAAGGCCCTGACCCACAGGAGTCTTACCCTGGAAATACCACAGATCGCGCTCTTGCCCAGTGAATAAAATACACATATGGTGATGTAAAGAAGGGCACATAAGGCTACAAGGTTGATCTGAAAATAGTGGGCTGACTTGTTATGCTATGCAAGCACCCTCTACTTCATTAAAATAAACTTTACAGGACCTTGCTCCATGTGTTAAAATATGAAAGATAGATGATGTGTTAAGTTCATTCTTCTTCTTTTAAATGTTTATATGTGAGGTCTTTGCAAGATTAAATATGTTGTTTTCATAAATACAACAGCAAAAATATCTTGCAGCAAATAATAACCAGCAAACACTCACAACAAGGACAACATGATAAAGGAGTTCACCCCTCTCTGGGCTACATCTCCTTGAGCCTCCATCAATGGACTTGGATCTCTGGGATTAATTTGTCAAAAATTATTTTACAAGTTGCTACTCAACTCCAATGGAAATTTTGGTTGTACCATTGGGATTAAAATACATAAAAACCCCAAAAATGACTAATAAAACTCTGAAAATGGATCATGGTTCATCCGGGCATGACCTCTTCTACATGTGGCCTTAAGCTTCCCTGAGCTTCTCTGTGGAAAAAACACCTGTAAAATTCCTCAAATGGATCTGAAACCTATCCCAAAGTGTTCATAGCATATTAATTAGCCAAAAATGATTATTCAATCACAAAAAACAAACATAGGCTCATCTGAGCAAGACCTCAAACAATGAGGGCTTCAAGCTCCCTGGAGCTTCCTAAAAATTCAATGGTTAAAAACATGAAAAAGAAGTCTTTAAATGGATTTAAAAATAGTTCCAATGGATTTAGAACGCCAAAAAACCCCTAGCTGGGCTTTTACAGCACCTCATTCGGCCAAAAAATGAAGAAGATAGGCCTCCTGCCATTCTATTCCTTCAAGCTTGTTGTCTCTGGTTTGCCAAAATGCACCTCTGGGCATTCTCAACCAAGAACATGATCCAACACATGTTCTGAAACCTAGCACACGTGCACAACCACAAAACTGATCAAACTGTAGGACGGTTATGGGTGCGCCAGCCCCTAACCGCCAAGGTCACGGTCACATGGGTAAGCACCCGAAACCATGGGCTAATCATTTGTTACAAACCAAACTTAACCCCCGCACCAAGGTCAAGGTCATATGTATCGATACATAAGACCGGGGGCTAGACTCCATTTAAAATATATAACTCCCGCGCAAAATCCGTGTGTGGTCATATGGTATAAAGTGCGACCAGGGGCTGTCCAAAATAACCCAAACTTTGCACGCAAGTGTAGCAAGTGGTCATATGTTTAAAACATATAAAACCGTGGGATGGTACGCCAATGAAATATGTGTGCACAATACATTAAGGTTATATGATATAAGGTGTGACCGGGGGCTGGGGCTAAGCCCCAGCCCGACCCCCGCGCCAACCATACAATAAATTAAATTCAAATATATTTTAACCCATTTGTATATCAAGTAACATCGTGTGGCACGCCGGTCGGGCGGCCATTGCTAAAGTGCTACCAAAAGGGGGAGGTCAGAGGTTCGATCTCCATGGACTCCATTAATTTTTGAACCAACAACCATTTCCAATAATGGGGTGCCACGTGGCAGCCCATGACTGGGCCACGTGGCACCAAAACATTTGCCAAAATGATGCTACGTGTCGAAACATGATTCGACCACATATGCCAATAACGGAATGTCACGTAACCAACTGCCATGTCATCGTATGGCCTCTGCCACGTCAGCCTATACGGACCGTATGGACTGCACAGTCAGCGTCCCTTTTTTTACCTGTTTGACGATTCGAACAGATCATGATATCTCTCGCTCCCGACGTTCGTTTGAATCCAAACGAGTTACGTTGGGTTCGTGATGACGAGGGATACACTCTTGTTTGTTTTGAGGCAATTCTGAGAACTTTGATTTTTGAGCTAAAATTTGACCCCTGGTCCAGATTTTGATCAAAGGTAGCCTCCATCGAGAATGCAGCAGTGCACCTCGGTTGCCAGATGATCACGGGAAAGTTATTTTGCAAGAACAGACCCACACAGGTGACTGGATTTGTAGTTGACCTCGCAGGGAAGTGTGCGGAGGGACTACAAATGAACTGGGCAAAGTACCTTGTGAATCAGCTCGAGCTTGACAGCAGAGAAGCACAAGACCAAGGGTATAAGTTCCACTTTAGTTGGTTTCTCATACTCATCGCTTTCATCACCTGGGAGCTACTAGAAGGTGCCACTTTTCTAGAGATCAAACCATTCAAACCAATGGTCGTGAAGTTCTATACGTTGTGGTACTCCAGCGACATGAACAAGTAGTGGCAGTCCAATGTTGTCTTCCACGCTTATTACAACCAATTAAACAATGCAATCCAGTCTACACTGCACCTTACACCAAACACACTTCATAGGTTTAGACCTTTGATCAAATTCAGTGTGGACTGCCACTTCACCTATATCACAGCATGCGAATGAGCACAAATAGCAACTCCAGTCGTACTACAAGTTGACAGAAGAAGACTTGGAGCGGATTACCAAGGAATGGTCGATGGACCTCCTTGTTCTAGTGAACCCCGCAGAAATATCCGACGTAGAAAGCCCTGAAGCTATACCGGATACACCTGGATTGAGAAAGACTAAGAAGGATGATGAAGTTCAAGATATCCATAGTACATCCACGAAGACTACTTTGATCTCACCTGCGCAGGGAGGTGATGGTGAAGAACTAGGTGGCATAGAGGTTGAGAAAAACAAAGGCGAGGTTACTCTGCCTAGAGAGGAGGAGGAGCCCTCTAAGAAAAGGAAGGTCACCCCACCAAATCCCTCATCCTGGAAGAAAACTAAGGCCACCTAGACTACATTTAAGACTACCCTCACACAGGATGACTTTGAATTCTTGATCGTTGCACTGAATGATGCCTCACTAGAGATCGCAGAAAGGCAAGAAGTGAAGCAGGAGGAGATATTGAATCGATTCAAGGGTGAACTTCAAGAAGTGCAGCAGGCACTCCAGTCCAGCCGAGTCATTTCTACTATGCCCTTGATGATCAGAACAATAGGAACAAGAAATGAGCCCACTCAATTACACCAGATCGCCAAAAAAGTCGAAGCTCGACTTCGACAAGCTCAAGGAGACACAGCGCAAGCCACCCAGGATTTGGCACAAGTACAGAGTGCACTTATAGTACAACAAAGGAAGGAAGAATAGGAACAACTTGCCTTACAAGCAAAGTGGAAGGAGGAGAAAGCACAGCTATAGCAGAGCAAGGACCAATTGCTAGCAGAGCAACTTAACGTGTAGTAAGGAGTTAACAAAGCACTTCGTTCTATGATAGTCATTGAAGTGAAGATTGAAGAACATGTCCCACAGTAGGTGACACAACTTGAATAAGTAATCCAGCAAATTCAGCTGGGCATCATAGATCTGGAGCTTCGTACCATGCCCGAGACTCCCAAAGAAGTTAGAGATCTAAGGGAGGCAACTTCCCATAGCGCAGTTGATAGGTTAAAATCCTTGGCTTTGGAATGTAAGCAGTTGAGCGCTATAAGTGCCCAGACTTATGAGAACCCAGAATTGCAGACATTAGAGGCACAGCTCTAAGAAGCAAAGCAACATGTAGATACGTTACAGGCGCAGCTGAAGGCCTTGACCCCAGTCAAAAGAATGAAGTGATTTCCATAACAACGCACTGCCCAACAACAAGTACACATGCTACAAATTAAAGTGATGGAAATCTCTCAATGACTTCAACCCCTCCAAGACAAAGCATACCAACTGTTCATTGAAGTTGAGAGCCAGGTAGTCGAGCTTGAACAGATTGTCATCACCACAGAACAGTGCAAGGAAGGACCAATAAACGACGCAGTGATCCAAGAGTTTACTGAGCAAGAGGTTGTCGCACTGCAATAGGTCGAAGTAGCTCGGGCCAAGCTCGAGACATTTGAAGTGGAGTTGATCAGACCATAGTGACTCGGGACGAGTAACAGGTGAGTGTTGGGGGACTGTTGTCCCTTGACCAAGTTTTGAGGAACACTTGGTCATATTTGACCATTTTTGGACTTCGACAGTCTGTCAAATATGGAGTGCCAGGCAAAGCAGAGATCACGGGATCTCAGCTCACTTTTGGGACCCTTTTTAGGGTTTTGGGTTAATGTAATGGGAAAGGGATGTCAGCCCATGGGTTTACCCATGTTTTAGGCCTATTTTGTAAAGTATAAGTAGCTAAGCAATGTAAGAGAGAGGAAGAAGAGAAGTTAAGTGCTAGTAAAGGCTTTGTGTATATTATGTGACTGACTTGCACAGCTGAGTGCAAGTGTTGTAAGTGATGAGTGCATGGATTGTAAGAAGGCTTTGTACTAGATCTACCTAGGGAAGGAGTATCTGGCGAGGTGCGCGTAGATCTCCTATCCTATGTGGAGTACAAGTGTGATCTCTGTGTTGTAACATGATTGACCAAAGCTAATAAAGAAGAAGAAGACTTTGTGGACGTAGCCCCAAGGTTGGGGTGAACCACGGTAACTCTGTGTGTTATGCTTGGTGCTTCGACCTAATGTGTTATGCTTTGATATGATTATTCTATGTGCTTTTCTATGATACTCTTAGATAGATCCACTTTTCTTTGTGCTTCTTAGATGTATGGGTGTAGATCTGACATATATGAAAGTATTGATTTCTAAACCTATTTTGTTTTTGCTAAGTGCTAACTTAACCTAGATCCGGGTGAATGTTGCGGTGCTCTGTGCCATCTGCGGAGTGCCTTGAGGGTTAAATATTGATGAACGATCTTTGCTAAAGTACTTGCTAAGAGTAAGAATCATGGATCTGTGTCCCAGCTAAGGTTGCAGACACCTGAGTCTTGCAACCACCCCTGCCTCTACCTCGGGTGAGACTTCATCTGCTTCATAGGTGTTGTCGAAAGGGCTGGTAGTTAGGGTTTTGTTGGTGCATTGTTTAAGCGTTGAACCCTGGGTCTGGCCCTGTCCCAACATACACCATTCATCAAGCACATAAAAATAGTGAGTGCGTTTGACAGCCCAAACGACACCATTGTGAACTCATAATGACCATACCTTGTTCTAAAGGTGGTGTTGTTGATGTCTTCATCCTTTATCCTTACCTGGTAATATCCCGACCTGAGGTCTATCTTCAAAAATATCTTTTCATCCTTAAACTGATCGAAGAGGTCATCAATCCTCGGCAGAGGATATTTTTTCTTTACATTTACTTTGTTCAATTGTCTGAAATTGATACACAATCTCAACGTCCCATAATTCTTCTTCACGAACAATATCGGGGCACCCCAAGGTGACACACTTGGGAATATATACCCCTTCTTCAGAAGCTCTTCAATCTTCAGTTGTAGTTCTTTCAGCTCCGGCGTACTCATTCTGTAAGGAGCTTTCAACACTGGAGTTTCTCCAGGCATCAAGTTTATAGAGAAGTCAATATCTCTTTTCCTAGGTAGTCTAGGTACCTCCTGAAATACATCTTCAAACTCCTTTAGTACCGCATGATCTCCAATCTTTGAGATCTCATCCTTAGATGCTTCCTCCACATGGGTTGCAAATAATTGACAGTCTTTTATGTAGCACTTCTTCAGCTGCATTGCTGATATTTCTCTGATAGCAACAGCTCTGGGAATTCCTTGGATTGTTCTCTGATTCTCTTCCTCATCCAAGCAAGTGAATGCCTTATTACAATAGTCCAAGATGGCATGGTGTTGGTCCAACCAATCCATCCCAATTAGACAGTCATAAGAACCTAAAGGCATAACATTCAATTCTGCCTTTGTGCACAGTCCATTCATGTCCATAGGACAGGACTTAACCAACTCAGTGACCTTCCTCTTGGTTCCTGTAGCCAGTTGCACTAACCAAGACTTTTCATGTTTGCTTCTCGACAAATGAAAACTTTCCACCACTCTAGGATCTATATAACTATGGCTATCCCCTGAATCAATTAAAATAGTAAATGGTTAGTTGTTAATCATACCTTACACTTCAATCATGTGTGACTGATATTCAGCTTTCTTTTTGTCCAGGGCTGCGTAGATCCTTGGCATTCTACTACCCATGTCCTCCACTATTTAAGCTTGTTGTACATTGTGGACAGCTCTCACTTTATCATTTATGTGGGGGAAATCTCTGTACCTATGGTTTTCTTTACAACCCCAACATTCCATAAGTGGCGGTCTTGGCATTTTCCCACCTACTTCAACCTTCCTGGGCTCTCTAAAAGATGGTTGTCCCTAAGGGCTATTTCTGAAAAAGGATGGCTTAGTTCCCTTCTTCCTCTGATCCATATTGAATTTCTTCTTATCTTCCCAAGACTTCTGGAAAGTAGGCTTCTCTCTTTGCTACTCATATAAGAATTTTGCTCTTCTTATTATTTATTCCATAGTTTTTGGGTCATCATACTAGATCTTGTCCCCAATGGAAGGTGGCAGCCCACTCAAATGCCTTTGAATCTTGACAGTACCATCCTTGATGAATGGAACATACTTCAGTAATTCCAAAAACCTTCGTTCGTATTCATCAATGGTCATGCTTCCCATCTTGAGTTCAAAGAACTCATTCATCTTTTTGTCATAGTATCTTTTAGTCAAGTATTTCTTCTCAAAATATCTCTTGAATTCTTTCCAAGTGATATCTTTCTCTCTAATGCGCTGCACCTGCACAAGCTGATCCCACCACATGGATTCCTTTCCCTTTAGTTGATACATTGCAATTCTTCCTTCTATATGAGAGGAATAATTCTTCAGTTGGAAATATTTCATCATGTCAAGCAACCATGTCTCGGCATCTTCCTCCTTATGTTCTCCATCAAACGTCGGAGGCTTAATATTGTTCATTTTTCCCTTCAGTTCATCCACTCCAGATATCCTGTGCTTTCTGGTAGGATATGGGCTTGAACTACTGTGTGCCCTCCTCTTGGAGTGACCTTGGGAGTGATGATGATGTTTACCAACACTCCTTGATCTTCTTCCCTAAGAAATCGAGTGACTCCTAGTTTTTCTCGAGTCTCTCTCCTGGTCCAACTTCTTTTCTATTCTCTCCAGAATCTTCATCAACTTTAAGTTGAATTCACCTTGTTTATCCTGATCTTTCCTGAGCTTTCTGCTATCTGTTTGATGAGTTTGGGCATCTTTCTGCAAATTTTTCAATGATCTTCATCATATGTCCTTCCTTATCTATCTCTTCTCCATGCCCATTGGAGTTTGACACTTCAACTCCCAAATGAGCATCCATCCCTTTAGCTTCGTTCTCCGAACTGGAAGCATTTTGTGTCTCTTCCATTTATTTTTCACTCAGTGGAAATTCTACCCGGTTCTAGAACTTGCTAAACTTCTGCAAACACAATGTGCAGACAATCGGAATTTGTTAGGCCATTATTCCTTAACAAATCCCACAGCATTCATAAACAAATATGAATTAAGAAAACATTCATATTTCATGAATTTTTCAAGCTCTCCTCAGCTCTGTAACAATCCTCTGGGCTCTAGCCCCTTCTCTCTTAATCCCCAACCCACATGATCGCGGGTCATGACCACTCGCTTAGAAAAAAGGATGCTTCGCGACTTCGCGTTTCGAGAGGTTTCAAAGCACTTCACAACAACTTTCCGAATTCCGGACTAACGAACTCATGATGTAGGGCAGATCAACCATCCACGTCTATCCAACATCCAATGGCTGACACTCGCTATGGAACCCTAGGCGTTTGAGTTCCAGTACTTCGGGACTTCAAAAGACTTCACATCTGCACACCATGAACACTTCCACGTCACCTTAGGTGACATCATTACCTTACATCACTTAACGTTTTCCCAATTGCGGGGCCATGCAACGGTGACTTTGGAGTAACCCACCCTTCATTCCGCAATTCTCCTGACGTTGACACATAACCCCACAGTGAAACCATGGTTTGGATTGCGGGACCGCCTTGGATAATTATCTTTCATGCAACTTGGGTCCCCTCAATGTCTCCTAGCCGTTGATCTTGATCTATCGTGATCAATGCCATTGTGGGTCCTCTGAACCTTAACTACCTTACGTAAACTTGGGCCCCACTAACCTTTCTCACACATGATGCCACATGGCGGAATACAAGCGACGTCATTCAGCCCCACCACGTCTACTCTTTCGCTTCGGAACTTTGGACTTCAAGAGTTTGTGCAATGGCACATCCCACTTCTCCCGACAGTCAAACTCTCAAAATTACAATATGGTCTTCTGCTTGATCCAACGATCAAGCTCTTTTCTCCAGATTTATGATGTAGATCTCCCTCGGGACTTTGGGGTTTTGGGTTTCGGGCATTTATGCCTCCGCGCACCCCCCTTCTCCCGATTGTCGAAATCCGAAGGGCTTCCAAAATAACCCTCCTGTACCTTCTCCAGATTTGATGGTCATACTGAATTTCCCTTCCGTACGAACAGATCCTATGGCTCCAACACCCCAAGTGTTGAGCACTCTCTCTCTCTGGTCAAATACCACGTTGGTTGCGGTTTTATTCTACCGCTACTCCACCTGAGCTTCGTAACACAGCCAATGTAACCCCTTGGCACCCAGAAACAATCTAAGGTTCGAAATTGGTTCCTCCAAACACCATTTCCACTCAAAACCTTGGGTCCAAAGACCACTTATCCGGCCCATCTAGGCTCAGCATTGAAAACATGCTCTGATACCATATTGTAATGTCCCGGGCCATCAACCCACTTGTTGGGGAACGCTACTTCATGGAAATATTCTCATACTTAAATATATAACATGCATTATTTATAAATAATAAGCATTAAATCAAATTAATACATTTGACATGGATTTACTGTTGTCATGCAAACTTAAACAGAATTAACAGCAATTCAAAATAGCAATGGAATACATGATAATATTACAAGTATCATAGAACATGTGTTTTAATTAAGTACAGAATTAAAACACATAATGATACTTATCTTTGAAACTGTAATACCCCACAAACTACATGCAGACCTTCCACGAACCTCCTAGCCTTAAACCATGCTACTCATCACTCTCAGCAGTAGGTCACCCCCAAGCTGGGACTAAGCTCCACCGAGCAAGGGAATCCTAGGCTAGGCAAGGTCAACGGAAGACACACAGTTTATGAGGAAGGATTCTCTCCTAGGATCCACTTATGCCCACTTCTCACAGACTCTCATTCCCCACATGCCTGTTCCACCCCAGGAGTATACACCTTCACTGTCACCAAGACAGTCCTTCGGCTACTAAACCTCCCTTGCCTTGGGCTTTAGCAATAGACCGAACCAGAATTATCCAAGCTCTGTGGCATCTATAGGACTCCTTCCATGAGTTCTCACTTCCTCTATGCACTCTCTCACCTGGAGAGAGTCACTCGCAGGCCTGACAACCTGCTTCTTCAACCACAACCACCTCTCTCACCTGGAGAGAGTGTTGCACACAGGCCTAACAACCTACTTCTTCAGCTTTGTTCCAGCACAAGGAGGACAACAAGACTCAGCAAGGAACGAATGATAGTATCCAATCACACTCAGCCAAGGGACTGCATGGCCACAACATCCCATAGTTATAACACACACAGCATAGACAATTTCTCAGGTTTCACAGAAGACACGCTTCAGCTTCAGAGGTGCGTGGTTATGCAGAGGTCTAGTGCAGAGACAAAACGGTTCTCAGGAAGGATTCCAATGAACTCAGACGGAGTATGGAAGAATCACAGAATGAATCAGGTGCATAAGTAAGCATTGTAAAGGATGAATACAAAGGCCATGAAATTCACAAGAATACACTGGTCGACTTCTGGTTCTGGTTTTTAGGATTGCGTGACAGGAAAATTAAGCAAAGGTCATTCACAGACTCCAACAATTCAGACAATCAATGGCAGAATGGAGGATGAACCCCCATCCTGACTCATTTCTTGGGTTAAATTGCATGTGCCTAGGCTGACACATGTCGCCCATGAAGTTGCATGCACTCCATCAAGTAGGCGTTCCCTTTTGCACATGTTGGGGTTGCATGCATTGCCTCTCCCAGGACTTAGGATAAAAACATACCTTTCACACCACTTTGGAATAATAATAAATTATTATTCCTAAGGACTTAAGACCTCAATCTTATCCCCTCTTCCCACCTCTCAGCCCCCTCTCCCTTACCCATACTGTGGAAGCTTAGTCCCCCGTCACTCTTTCTTTTTGGTCGATCGGCACGTGGCGATGTTTATATATTATATTAATGATTTGTATAATTACATATACAAAATCAGGCTCTTGGCCTTAACACTTAGGCTCTCTGGCCTAATAAACACATAAGTCCACCAGCTTATCAATACTTGTCTCACCAACCTACAAAACATGATTACAATTCACAATATAACTAGGGCACTACCGGGGGATATTACACAGGTACTCGAGGAGATTTTGGATTGCACTCTGATTTGGCACTGCAGGGGCCAGGAGCCCTTTATTTTGGAGAGCTCATTATAGGGTCAGAGTTTAGATACAAAGGATTTGGTTGAACATCGTCCTTGTCGACCAACCCATGAGAAAGAATATGCATATATGGATTGGGTAGACAAATACATGGACACACTCTAGGGTACAAGTTTAGTCATCATCGGTAGAGTGTTGGATTCAGTCGCACATATAGGGCACTGGATAGTATAGGGGGACACAGGAGTATGTCATAGTACACGAGATTATACATTGGCACATGGTGGTGCACAACAAAGCTTTGGAGTGTTTCCTCCAGGGAGATCTCTTAACAGAGTCATTAAGTATACCATTGGGTTGAGGTTACCCAGGATCGATGAGTGGATGTGTCAGCCTCGGCGAGCAGTGTATCCCTCGATGATTGATTTTCTTCTGAGATATCATCATGCTTGGGCTAGGGAACAAGGTACTCACATGTACCATCATGATTTCTTGTTCATTCCCTTGGGGTTGACCAACGCACTAGTCACCTTCCAATCCTTCATGCAGTGGCAGAGGCACCTGTTGCTATTATTTGATGCACTCATTATATACAGCAGGACAAGAGAGGATTATTGGAGCCAGTGGTATGAGATAGGGGGCATTGTGGCCATGATAGAGTTCATCCATCTGGACTCTTTGATCAATGTGTTGAGTGCACATGATGAGATCCAGAATTATTTGGATTGGTTCACATAGATTGTAGTTGGTGGATTAGTGGATGGAATTATCTACAACAGAGATTGCACATCAAGGATTTGTCTCATTTGGACTCTGATGGTTATTGGTGGGGCACAACAACAATCAACAAGCAATGGAGTGGTGCAATTCCAATGTGGAGGTGGGATCCTGACATTTATCTGAGTGATGGATTGTCTTGGATGAGGTTGATGGCCGACATAGTTGAGGCGGTGATTGGTTTGCGTCATTGTGGGAATGTTGTGAGAGGAGTTATGGATTTTTTCTTTCCCCTCGTGATACCCAAGATTGAGTATATTCATGGATTGACATGCTTCAATTTCATTAAGATGTCTTGGTGAGCCATGATCCAGGATATTGAGTTCAGTCCTTTCAAGGATTTTAGCTTGGGGGTCTAGTAGAGGAGAGTGCAATTTGAGCATGGTGATCAAGCCATTATGATCATAGTGGTGCAGCGTCATCATGGTGAGTCCTTTTTTAGATTAGTTTGGTACCCTGGGATTACATTGTTTAGAAGTTTAGCTACTGATACAAATAAGAGAAGGTTTTACTTTTAGGATTTTACTACTGGAGTGCATGGGATTCGTTTTATGGAGGAGAAGTTCTCTACAGAGTTGATCGAGTTTTTGTAGTATATGATTACTCTACTTACCGATAGTATTTAGGAGGTCGCGCTCGTGCTAGTGCCTTGCAAGACAAAGCTTTAAGCAGAGGGTGCTTGACTTATTCTAGATTGGTTTGGGACCTAGGGATTTCTCTTAGTTCCAGATTGGAGCAACTTATTGATTGTATAATTGAGGTGGCATTGCTTGAGGAAAAGCAATATTTGGGAAGGGAGGACTATAATGTCCCCATTTTTTAATTTCCTTATTATGCGGCTAGATTTACTTCAGGAGGCTTGAGTCAGCTAGGTAAGAGCATTGAGACTAGGTCATCAGTGAGCCTCGGAGGTTTGGAGGATTTTTATGGGGTCCAACTTAGTTTATTTACCATTATTCATCATCATGATCAATTCCTCACATCTTGTTCTTGGTTCCATTGCATTATGATGATTCTCATAAAATACAGTTATTATTGGGTATATTTTAATTAATAGCACTAAAGGTACTATTTGGAGTTTGTTTCTTGGAGAAATACCTTAGAATAATAGCTCGTTGGAACTGGGGTGAAAATTATCTACAGGATGGGATGATGAAAAATGACTTTCAGTGGTTGGAGAAGTCATAAAGGTGAATTAATCACTTTCTGGGGTTAAAGAGGTGAATTAATTATTAATAAAGTGATTTTATGAGAAAATATTAAAGATGACTTAAAAGTCACTTGAGGGGGGAAAGGTGGAAGGGGGTATAAAAGAGAGATAAGGGTTCATATTCTCCCATTAGGCTGATGATTATTTTGATATTGATTTGGAGAGATATCTTGGGGATTTTCTTGGGGTTTTGGAGCAAAACCCTTGTTGATAGTTAGTTTCGGTGGTGAAAGATTCCACCCTAGCTAATTGGTTGGAGAAATCAATCAGGTTTCTCATAAATGTTTCATTGCAGAAGGAATATTTATCAATTGTGATAAGTAGTATGGTCATTTGCAGAATTTTCTATGGAATTTGTCAGGGACAAACCCTCCATCTTCAAATTGTGAGCATTTATATCATATTTGTGGGTGTTTGTGGAGATCGTTGAGTGAAGATCTAGCTTCTCATTGTTGTTGCCTCTATTCTTCTTGGTTATACGATTTGTTGTTGAATTGTGGGGTTTAGAAGGACCACTTCAGAAATTCCAGTGTTGCCATACCAATCTGATGTCACTCTTCCTTCCCTTTCCAACAGATAGTGCCAATCTAATGTTGAGAGTGGTGTTCTTAAAGGGGCAGATCCAATGTATTAACAATGCCATTGGGAGGGCCTATTCAAACTAGATTTGTTTCAGCATGACCATCACCAATAGATGGAGGAATCTCTATGCATTTACTCTTTCCTATTGTTCCAGAGCTATCAAACAAGTGTAACAGTGAAGGATTGTAGTAGATTTGTACTAGATATGATGTTATAGTTTTTGTTAGAGTTATCCACTTGAGTTATTATCCATTGTACTATGTTTATATATAATTGAATGCAATAAACAAGTTGTTTGTTACCCACTTCATGCATGTTTGGTAAAACACAATAAACATTCAAAACCATAATTCAGAAAGGAAATACAACAATAACTAAAAGTTGATTTTACAATGGCATAATGGGATGGTTACAAACTGTTTGAAGAAATTTCTGACCCAACACTTAACCTGAAAAATACCAGCAACCACACACAAATATAACAACAACAAACAAAGGTAATTTGCATTGGATTTGAGCCCATAGACCAAGTGTTTGACAAAGGCCAAGAATCAGAAGTACACTTTAACCATTATAACAACCCAACAATTGGGGGTTTAAGAGTGGGTTTGGACAGACCAGCAAAGTGGTTGTCATAAGTCTTGAATCAATAACACATAGAAAACATTACATCAATTAAACAAGTGTTAGTACAGTGAGTTTGGGGTATTTCATCAAAGTATCTGACGAAAGTCCTAGACCAAACAAACACCAAATTTTTGCAGTAGTGAATACTCATTCATAATAGCCATAAGGTGGGTTATTATAGTAGTATCAGAGCATGCAATGAAAGTGTTTGAAAAAATTCCTAAGCCAAACAAACACAAAACATACGAGCAGTATAGGAGGGGAATTTACAACCAACACCATGTCTTAAATTTGTTCACAGCTTGATGGTGCGTAATAAACGGTACTTAGGAAGCTATGTTTTTCTTAATTCATAAAGCACCAGCTGAATACAAAAATTTGTAAATCGTTTTCAATTTCACAATGGCATTGTTATAATGTATTGGTGCATATATGTATGGTTGATGCACCAGTGCATATTAATATGTTTGAAACCCCAGTGCAGATTACGTTACCATACGCACTAGGATCTTATTTTTAAATAAATAAATAATTTGTATATATGATGATTCGAGTTATTTTTTTCAAGGAGATTTTGAAAATTCCAAGGGATAAACAAGGGGAAAACCAAGACATGCCGTTAGGGATGTCCAAAAAAATGTATAAGAAGATGGTAAAAGAAATGAACATAATTGTGTCACAAGAGGAGCCATCCCAACTACTATGTGCATCAAAGGTATGTAATCATTTATTTATTCTTTTATGTACATCGAATTTAAGTATTGCATGAAATATGAATAGAATCCATTCAACACACAAGATAGGACGATGAGGAATAAAAGGGTTGATTACAAACTTTGTGAGTATTTACGTTTTCGACATTTATTAAGATTTAAGGTTTGTTGTCATATTTTTATTTAAATTATTAATTTACTCTTGTCCATGGACATCTTCTAGTAGGTGCTAACATACAAAGAGGAGACAACCCATGAATTGGGTTAATTATGGGTTGTGAGTATATGTTGAAGAATAAAAGTTTAATTGAACAATTTGTAAGTAGATATGTAGTTTAACTTCCCTTGTTTTATAATTAATGAAAAAACAAGAAAACTTTGTATTGATTATATCGATTGTGCCTTGTCATGTTGTATTAAACATGCAAGAAACAAAGTATGGAATGTAAACAACATAGGAGATTTTGAGAGAAATCATGAAGCATGGCTTCAAAAGAATGTGTATTGTTTATGAAAGACTTGGTGCTAAGGTATGTTTTTTTATTTATGCAATCATGTATATATATATATATATATATATATATATATATATATATATATACATGATTGCATAAATAAAAAAACATACCATATACTTATAACAATTTATTTCTATGTTTGTAGATGGAAGATGAAGGGAATGAACATAAAAAAACAAGACGATCAAGAAAACATTATGTTAAAAACCAAAGCACAATATCACCTACAAATGATGAAGAAATGAGGCATGCACGCAGCTCGAGCAATGTCAACAGTTCAACTGATGAATGGAATTCGTTATAATTGAATGTTACTGCAAGTTGTATGTTTTGGAATAGTTGTCTCTGAAAATCAGAGATTTTGTTTAATGTACTCAACATATTGTCCCAATTGCATGAGGACATGTTACCAATAAGTGTAACAATTACAAATTGGTTGCAATTTGATTATTGTACTAGACCTTTACGTTGTCCCTTTTGTGTGTGATAATGGGTCTCTTATTCATATATAATAAAACAGGTTTCTTATTTCATTACATTGTCGAATGTTGTAAAATGTTGTGTTCCTAAATAATTAATATGTGGATGATTTGCAATGTTACAAATAACAGAGGTGTAATTGGTTGGATAATGCATTAATGCAGTCATAATATCGAAATGCAATAACAAAAATATAAAACAATATTATCATAAAAAAAATATTTGATTTTGAAATGATTAATTGAAATTTTGTAAAAAAACAATGAATTAAAATATATGCATATTAGTGCATTGTATTCTTTTGAACTCAATAAACGGTGTGTGCCATATTATAGAAATCAGTGCATTTTGAGGAATCATACACACTGGTTCACATTAATTATAATAATGCGCCGATAAGAACTATTGAGAAAACACATAGTTTCGTAAATGATATAACATACAATAATATTTATCATTTCAAAATTGTACGATGCTCGTGTTTAAAATATACACCGGGGCACTAAAAATGATTTACGTACTAGTGTGTTAAGTTTGTTATATGCATTGGGGTTCTAAATATTATTTACGCAATGGTGCCTTTACTATAATATATGCATCAATGATTAGTAAAAATAATGGTGCTAACATCTCACCTTGAATATTTGAAATTTCACTACCCTTCGATGCACATGGTAAAATAGACATCAGTACATACTAATCACGCAAGCACCAGGGCGCATGTTATATTAAATGCACCAGGTATCGGGATAACTTGATCGCATCAGTGATAACTATAGAAAATGCACTGGGGCATACAAATCCTAAAACTCATCGGTGCTTCATTCGCAAACAAGGCAGAACCGGTGCGTAGACATTATAAGAGCATTTGTGCTTTGCATACAATGAAAAAGGAGGAACTAATGCGCAATAGTTATAAATGCATTGGGATTTTGTTTTATTAAATTAAGCTTTAGGGAATTTGTATTATATTATTGCACAAGTACATTCTTATTATAGTAATGCACCAGTGTGTGTTTGTCACTACTGCACCGGTGTGTTTTAACAAGAACAACACTGAAAAAATAACCTCCACTACAATATCTGCCCACCCAATTTTTTTTAGTTATATGGAACATCCATTAAAACCCATGTAGTCAATAGTAGAGGTTGTAGTGGAGTTTTTTTTTTAATTTTTCCAAATTTTGTAACACTAAAAACCTTCTCAAAAACCTCCACTAGAAGGTGTTCTCCTTGTAGTGAATTATTACATGCACATTTCTTGCAGAATTAGAGGTACACAAAAACAACTTTGATTCTTAAATGAGGACTAGAGTTATGGAAGATGCCCAGGGATCTTACATCCATGAGGAGGAGGTATGAGGTCTTCATGTTAGTATGGGAAATGATGAGATGGAATCTAATGGAAGGAGAGGCAGATAGGACCCAGTAACTATGAGGAGCTTGTATAGGGAAGTCTAGAGATATAGGGAAGATAATGAAAGGATTAGGAAATCTCAGGAAGAGATACTTCAAAGTCTGAATATGTTGCATAAGAATGTTAACAAAGACTCTGGCACTAATCAAGCATATAGTGCTAGACAAGTGACAAAATCTAGATCCTATAGCATAAGGGATGATCATGGGAATGACAGGAAGTCAATAAGTATGAGCAGACATCATCATTCCTCGGAGCAATCACTAGGAGAACTCATGCAAGTTTGGGATCAGGGAGAAGCCCAAGTGTGTCTCTTGTTAGGAGGCAAAGGAGAAGTCCTAAGGAATACATCTTGCAAGGTAAACTGAGTAAAATTAAGCCACCAACTTTAATTGATGAGCACAGGAAAGGAGAAGAGATCAAATCCTAGCTATTGGAAACGAATAAATATTTCCAACTACATGATTACCCCTCAATGGTAGAAGCTAGAATTGTAACCTACCACTCAATGCAAGGAAAGACAACCATGTGGTGGGATTAGCTGAATAAATCCAAGGACCTTGATGAGAAGAGGATCTCATGGAGGAAGTTCAAAGGATATTTCCAAGAAAAATATTTGTCTGAGAATTACTATGAAAGGAAGATGAAAGAGCTCTTTGAACTCAAGTTGGAAAGCATGACAATGGATGAATAGGAGAAGAGATTCTTTGAGGTTCTGAAATATATTAACTTCATATAGGATGAGAAAGTCAAAATCCAAAGGTTTCTGAGTGGGTTACATTATTTTTACAGTGAAAAAATACAATATGATAACCCCATAACTTTGGAGGAGGCCATAAGGAGAGAAAAACATCTTTATGAGTAGAGCAGAAGGCTAGTTTTCCAAAAAGATTGGAATGACAAGATGAAGGGTAAAAAGGATCAAAGGTAGAAATATTTTAATTCACCTTTTTTCAAGAACAAATCCCAAGAAAATCAACAAGGTCAGTCAACCCAAAATGAGCACAAGACTGCAGATTCTTTTGGGAAAAGGCCAAGGCAACAACCTGCACAATGTTGGGGATGTGAGGGAAATCACTTATATAGGGACTTCCCTCACAAAGGAGAAAGAATGAGGATTATCCACAACATTCAAGAGGTTGGAATAGTTGAAGACATGGGAGGGAACATGCGAAGGATTTTAATACATCCTTGGACAACATGCAAGCAGAATATCAATCCCCCATGATTGAAGTGGAAGGTAAGAATAATAACCATCCCATAGCAATTTTAATTGATTTTAGAGCTAGTCATAGTTACATAAACTCTAACATTGTTGAAAGATTTCACTTGTAAAGGAGTAAACATAAGACATATTGGTTATTTAAATTAGCCACAGGGGCTAAGAGGAAAATCAATGAGCTATTTAAAGATTGTTTGATAGACCTGAATGGACTTAGCACAAAGGTAGATGTGAACATCATACCATTGAGTTTTTATGATTGTCTAATTGTCATGGATTGGTTGGAAAAACACCATGTTGTCCTAGACTGTTACAACAAGAAAATCACTTCTTTTGATGAAGAAGGGAAACAATGCAAGTTTCAAGGCATTCCAAGAGTTGTAGTTGTTAGATAAATTTTAGTTATGCAGTTGAAAAAGATTTTTAGTAAGGAATGTCAGATTTTTGCATCCCATATGGAAGAGGCGGTCAAAGGTAAAGTGGAAAGCATTGATGACCATATGGTCTTGATGGATTTTAAATATGTTTTCAGGGAAATCCTAGGATTTCCATTAAAGAGAGACATTGACTTATCTATTGATTCAGTGCCAAGAGTTTCCCTAGTGTCCAAGACACCTTACAGAATGGGCACACCAGAATTGAAAGAGTTATAGATGTAGCTTGAAGAGCTATTAAAGAAGGGGTATATATGCCCAAGTGTGTCACCTTGAGGTGCCCTAGTGATATTTGTAAATAAGAAACATGGAATTTTAAGGCTGTGTATTGATTTTAGACAACTAAATAAGGTCTTCGTAAAGAATGAATATCCTTTGCCAAATATTGATGGTCTATTTAATCAGGTGAAAGGTATAAGAACCTTTTACAAGATTGAATTGAGATGAGGTTATCATCAAGTGAGGATAAAGGAAGAAGGCATCAGCAACACGAGATTCAAGACAAGATATGGGCATTATGAATTCACGGTAGTACCATTTGGACTATCAAATGCCCCAACTATTTTTATGTGTGTGATGAATGGAGTGTTTAGGGAATACCTAGACAAGTTTGTAATTGTGTTTCTATGTGATATACTCATATACTCTAAGATAGAGGAGGAACATGAGCAACATTTAAGAATGGTGTTGCAATTTTTAAGAGAGCATAAATTGTATGCCAAGATAAGTAAGTGCATCTTTTATCAAAAGAAGATTCACTACTTGGTCCATTAGAGGATAGTTGTTGATCACGAGAAGATAGAGGCCATTAGAGGATGGCCAGTGCCAAATAAAGTGACATAGGTCATATGATTCATGGATATTTTTGGTTATTAGCGAAGATTCATAAAAGGATTTTTAAAGATTGCAAGCCCAATCACTTATTTGCAAAAGAAGGGAGTGGAATTTCAATGGACTCCCAAGTGTGAAGAGAGATTTCAGCAACTAAAAGACATATTGACAAGTGCACCGATATTGAAGATTGTATATCTAGATGAAGGTTTTGGTGTGTGCACGAATGCATGCAAGGAAGGACTCGGTGGAGTCCTCACACAAAAGGATAATGTGGTATGTTACGAGTCCCAAAAATTAAAAGATCCTGAGATAAATTATGCTACCCGTGATCTAGAAGTAGCATCCATTATTCATGCATTAAAAATGTGGAGACATTACCTCATGGGGAGAAAATTTGAGCTATAGAGAAACCACTGTGGTTTGAAACATTTGTTTGGACAACACATATTAAATGCTAGGAAAATTAGATGGCTTGAATTTCTAAGTGAATATGACTTTGAAATAAGCATATAAAAGGAAAGGAATATCAAGTGGTTGATGCACTGAATAGGAGAGCTCATGAAATGTATATTGTAGCCATTAGTATGTACAATATTGATCTGAAAGATAAAATTATCGCAATAGAAAATTCAGATCAACAATATTTAAGAATAAAATAAACATTACAACAAAGAAATTTACAATAGAAAATTAAATATATGAGTTGCAAGAGGATGGGATACTCACGTATAGAGGAAAAACATGTGTAAAATTCTAGTGAGATGAAAATTACAGTGTTGAGGGAAATGCACAATGTGTCATATGCTAGGCACTCTGGATATCAGAAGTCAATTGCAGTTGTAAGAACCCAATATTTTTGGCCTAAAATGAAGAAATAATTGGTTAATTATATAGCTAGATGTCTAGAGTGCTAGAAGGTGAAGATCAAACATAGACATCTAGGTATGTTGTTACAACCATTACCCATTCCATAATAGAAGTGAGAGCTAGCCACAGTGGATTTTATTAAAAAGTTGCCCAGAATAGTGAAGCAACATAATTCCATCATGGTGGTGGTGGATAAATTAACTAAGGCAACACATTTTATTCCAGTAAAGACAACACACAAGGCAACAAATATTGCATAAATCTACATGAAATAAGTTTCTAGGTTACATGTGGTTTGTTCAAAATTTACATCAAAACTTTGGAAGGGTTTGTTCAAAGGTTTTGAGAAAAATATAAATCTCAATACAGTGTATCACCTAGAGTCAGATGGGAAAACGGAGAGGACTAAAAAAATAATTGACATGATTAGAATGTATGTGATGGAAAAACCATCAAAGTGGGAAGATTGTGCTCATTTAGTTGAATTTTCTTACAATAATGAGTATCAAGACTTATTAAAAATTAACCCATCTAAAGAATTGTATGGCAAGAAGTGTAACACACTTAATCCAGCAGACAAAGCAGTTATTGGGCCAAATGTGTTGAAGGAAATGGAAGAGAAAATGACAAAAGGCTACCTAGGATAGGAATAAAAGTTATGCAGACAAGAACAAAGTTTTCATATATTTTAAAGTGGGAAAACATGTATTTTTAAAAGTAAAAGCGAAGAGAAGTTCGCTAAGATTAGGAAGTTTCCCAAAGTTGGTAGCAAGATATTGTGGACCTTTTCAAATCTTAAAAAATATAGGGCCAATTACATACATGTTAGAATTACCTACATTCATGAGAGTGTATAATGTATTTCATGTGTCATTATTAAAGAAATATATGTCTGACCATAACCACATAATTGATTGGATTGTGATCGAGGTGGAACACCAAGCGGATTTTCTCATGGAACTAGTATGCATCCTGGACTGAAAAGTCAAAGTGATCAAGAACAAATCCATAGGGATGGTAAAGGCTCAATGGACCTGCTACGATCTCAAAGATTCTACATTTCAATTGAAAATCATGATGTTGCATTGCATAATTGTTTAGTTGACACTAATGCGAAAAATAATATAATGCCACTTGTGGTCATGGAGGCATTGGGCATGAGTTTCACTAAGTATTATGAAACCGGTGAGAGCATATATGAAATTGATTCTAGAAAAGTGCCAGCGTACGGAGAAATCAAGGATTTTTATGCTTGGATTACAGTAGCCCCCCATATCATTATAGTTTTCAATGTTATTATGGTAAACCTTCCTCCATCATACGGAGTTGTGTTGGGAAGAGAATGGACATATATGATCGATGGATATATAATGAACGATGGAAGTTTTATGATGCTACCAAGAAAGGAGGGAGCAATGATTAAAGTATCACGTGAACCTAGAAAACCCTTCTCTTTCATGAAGAAGGATAATGAATTGATGGAAGATTATATAGATGGTAGGATTGAAAACTATGTTATCCTAGACATGGACCACAACAAAATCCTAGAGCAAGTTCAAGGAGTGGGGAACCAAGATTTTTTGTTTGAAGGCTACTGGAGGATGTCATTCGATGGAGCCTATTCTAAATATGGGAATGGAGTTGGACTTGTTCTTTTGAGTCCAAATAAGACTATGCATCCCCATGCTATAAGACTGGAGTTTTCATGCACAAATAACAAGGCAGAATATGAATCATTGATCCAAGGGATGATCCTTGCACAGGAAATGAAAATAGAACATCTCATTGTGATTGGAGACACAGAGTTGGTCATCAATCAAGTTACCCAAAGGTATAAAATCAAAAAGTAAAGACTTAAGTTGTATTTCAAAAGAGTTAATGAACTGATGGAATCTTCCAGTTCCTTCAACATTGCTTTCATTCCAAGTGACAAGAATCACAACGTCGATTCAATAGCCTTGGCGGCCTCATTATCAAACCCAGATGACGTCCAAAGAAAAATGTCTTTCCAGGTAGAAAGAGCTTTTGACCATACGTGCCCGATAATGTGGAGTACTTGTAAGTATTTGAGAACGATGAACAATTGGAAATTTTTTTGCTAAACGATGATGAAGAAGAAGATAATAGCTCGTTTGTCATCCCAAGAGACTGTGTAAAAGTTGAATCTTTGTTTATGAAATACGATCATGCCAAGAATCTCCTTAAAGAATTTTCAATTTGAAAGTGCAAGAAATGAGAAAAGTCATATTGGAATGGACAAGTCTCCGAAATATGTCAACTTGGGAGTTGATTGCACCACTGAAGAGGTTGAATAATATGTTGCCTTATTCAAAAAATATATTGATGTGTTTTCTTGGACCTATGATGATTTGAAAGCCTACGATAAAACTATATTCCAACATATCATTTCTTTGAGGGAAGAAGCGAAACCAATGAAACAAAAAATAAGGATGATGAATCCCAAGATGAAACCTTTGGTAAAAATCGAATTGGAGAAGTTGAAGAAGGAAGGGATAATTTATCCCATCCGACATTTAGATTGGCTTTCAAATCTAGTAATTGTAAGGAAAAAGACAGGGCAAATCCGGATGTGTGTTGACTTCAGATACCTTAAAAAA